>JZSA01000802.1:0-162580 GCA_000956155.1 Cotesia vestalis
AAAAAAAAAAAAAAAAAAGTATTTTAATTACTATTACTAACTTTATTAACAATTAATTAACAACAATAGATTATTCAATGTGTTGCGTGGCTGGAGACAAATTACCTGGCTCGGGTTCCTCAACAAACTCCTCACGGTTTTCCTGTTCATCTTCTAACAGTTCATTAATATATTTAATAAAAAAAAAATTGCAACGAGTGTGTTAAAAATTAATTAACAAATGATAGTGAATCTGTCGAAGAAACTTAGGGGGGTGGTCATAAGTGTGACAAGGCATGTGTCATTGCTTTGAATATTTTAAATAAAAATATCGGTCGCTGAGAAGAGCAATAGTAGTTCTGGGCTCCGTCCGTGCAGCAATATTTAATTATTTTAAAAATTAATGCACGTTTTTAAATTTACATTTACTGGTAGTTTAATTTTTTATTTAATTTTATAGTATGAATATGTATGTTTCCTCTTATCTGGTAATTTCATCAATCACACACTGAAACATACAACACCTAACTACATTCAGCGTATGTTTTTTTATTTTTATTTTTTATTAAAAGAGCGTCAAAATTTTTAATTAATTTTTATTAAATATTTGCAAGTGGGGTCAATTATTTTCATTTTCATTTTTTTTTAATAAAATTTCTATTTAATTTTATTGATCTATTTTTTTTTTGAAAAACATATCAAAAAGTGAAAAATTAAAAAAAAAAAAACAAGTTAATTATCACAATTTAAAAAAATTTTACAAATTTGTATAAATTTTTTAGAAAATTATGATATTCAACTTTTTTTTTTAATTGTTCATTTTTTTATATACTTTTCAAAAAAAATATGTAAAAAAAAAATAAAATAATAATTTTATCCAAAAACATGAGAGCCAAAATTTTTTCCAACTTTTGAAGACAAAAAATCTATCGAAATTTTTATTTTTTTTATTTCATGAAATTTTTTATTATAAATCCGTCGAAAAAACAATCAGAATAAAAAAAAATATGAAAATGTTAATTTTTTACCTAGTTTTGGCCCACAATAGGGTTGACCCCACTTGTAAATAATTATTTAATTTTTTTGACGATCCGAAATCATGCCCTGAGTGTAGGGAGGTCTTTCATAGTCCATTTGACGAATTAATTTAATTATTACATAACTATAATTAGAAAAAAAAATTAAGAAGAAATAGAATTCATAAGTAACTATTTTTTTCCCTCCCCTCCTCAGCTCATGCATTCGACTATTACGGTAAGTTATGATTTCACTTGGTTTTTATCGAGTTAGATGCAGTTTAGCTCCACAGGCGTAGAAATAATAATTTATTATTATTATTACTATTAATATAATTAATTGAATTTTAAAATAAAAACGCGTACATATAAATCATACTCTCCACCCGGTAAAAAATCTTCATAAAAAAATACTCGGCTACTCTTTTGCTCTTCTTTTCTTCCCGGTATCGTCGGGGCACGTGGGGTCTATCGCACGACTTTAATTATTATTATTATCAATGGTGAATCTAAATTATGCATGTTAAATTATTCTTCAGCAGACGATAATGATAATGAGTGAAAGAAGAAATGATTAAACGATGCGAATAGAATTCTTGTCACAACTTAACGCACCTTCCAGAGTTTGCGGAAGATATTCACGGTCATGTCCATCAAGTAAACCTCTTACTAATTTTGTAAATTAATATTGATGCTGTAAATTATTTTATTTAATTACTAATTGATAAATTATAGATCACTAATAAGACTAAAAAAAAAAAAAAAAAGATGTTTTAGTTGATTAATTTTTTTTTGTCTTAATAGAAGAAGGTTTACGCTAGAGCTTGTCAGGGCAATGTAATGCATGCTAATTAGAATTACACAACACCCAACTTTTAATTGTTCCATTCTTAACGATTGTTTATTGGAATAAATTTTTTTTATTTTTTTTAACACTGAAAATAGCTTGCAAAAAATTGCTTTTGTTAAAGAAGAAATAGGATTTTTTTACAGAAGAAATAAATAAATTTTTTTTATTTAATTTTACACTGAAGATAATTTGCAAATAAATTTTCAGTCAAAGAAGAAATAGAAATTTTTTTTTTAAAAGAAGAAATGAATAAATCTTTTTTATTTAATTTAAGACTGAAGATAATTTGCAAAAAAAAACTTCAGTCAAAGAAGAAATGTAATTTTCTAAAAGAAGAAATAGCAAATTGTTTTTTTTTTTAAGAAGAAATGATTAAATTTTTTTTATTTAATTTGACGCTTAAAATAATTTGCAAAGAAATTTTTAGTCAAAGAAGAAATAGAAAATTTTTTTTATTTAATTTAAGGCTGAAGATAAATTATGAAAAAAAAACTTCAGTCAAAGAAGAAATGTAATTTTCTAAAAGAAGAAATAGCAAATTGTTTTTTTTTTTAAGAAGAAATGATTAAATTTTTTTTATTTAATTTGACGCTTAAAATAATTTGCAAAGAAATTTTCAGTCAAAGAAGAAATTTATTTATCTAAAAAAAGACATAGAAATTTTTTTTTAAAAGAAGAAATGAATAAATCTTTTTTATTTAATTTAAGACTGAAGATAATTTGCAAAAAAAAACTTCAGTCAAAGAAGAAATGTAATTTTCTAAAAGAAGAAATCGCAAATTTTTTTAAGAAAAAATGATTAAATTTTTATTATTTAATTTGACGCTTAAAATAATTTGCAAAGAAATTTTCAGTCAAAGAAGAAATTTATTTATCTAAAAAAAGGAATAGAAAATTTTTTTTAAAAGAAGAAATAAATAAATTTAAAGCTACTTTCAATGTTATTTAACAATGACTCTTTAATAAAATAAAAATAATTTATTAATTGACAATCGTAAAGAATAAAGCGGAGCAAATAGATGAGATACAAAATTGATTGACATTTTCTTTTCCCTCCTTCAAGACGAGTACAATCTAAATCCTGGTTTAGAGTGGGAGGACGAATTCACAGGTAGGTGATCTCTACTCAGGTGAATCGATTTATTAATTGTGTCACGAGCATCTCGAGCTTCACTTATCACTTAATTCACTCAAGAGCCTGTACAATAGTCTTCTTAATAATTATCATAGTCATTATTGATTTTTTCTTCATATTTAAAGTAATTAATGTAAAAAATTTCCCATCGCACTTGAATGAGACTTCCAGGCTCATAATCACGAATGCTCGTTTTTAAAAATATCGCTTGTAAAGCTGTGTTTACAGCGGTTGTATATAAAATATTTTTATTATTTAAGTAATTAATGCCATGCGTATTTACTATTTATTATTTTATTATTTATAAAGCACAAAATTTTTTACGCTGGCCCATTCGACTACCTGTGAATTTCTCGAGGTGCACGATAAATTAGTATTCCATTAAATTAAATAAAAATGAATAGAAGATATAAATATAAACCCGCATGATTTTATAAATCTTACTCGTAGTTATTATTTTTTATTTTTATTCTCCATAATTATTATTATTATTGTTATTATTTCTTCTTAAGTGCATGATACTCGGGAAGTTGCGTTATTTATATTTTTGGTTTGTTTTTCCAACTCCTTTTTTTTTTTTTTTTTTATTTTAAATATTTTTTTAATCATTATTATTTTCCTTCACTACTCGTCATTCATCAGTCATACACATTACGCCATTTGCTCGTTTTTTATTTTATTTTTTTAATAAATAAATAAATAAATAAATGCATGACAGAAGAAAGGGTGGAGAGAAACGGATGATAATTTATTTTTATTCAAAAATAAAATAATAAAAAAAAAACTTGCCGTCACTCTCTGCAAATTTATTTATTTTTACATGCATGCTTTTCGCGTTTGGTTTTTTATTTTTTACCAGCATGCGCGTCGAGCTTTTAAATCGCTTTATAAAGTTTGATAATTTATAGAATTTAAAAAAAAAAATTTTTTTTTATTATTATTATTCTTAAAGTTTAAAGTAAAGATGTAAAAGCTAGAGTAAAAGTTAGAGATTTTGAATAAAATAAATTAGAAGTTAAATATCGGTAGTCAATAGTTAGAGTAGAGTTAGGGACGCTTGTCCAGGAGTAGCTTATTCACCACAGTTTTAACATATGATGATGGCCAAGCCGAGGATGAGGAGAACAGCCTTCCACATATCGATGGCTTTCAAAGTAAACTCCCACCGGGAATCCTGCCTCATGGTTTGCCGCAAGTCAAGGAAGTTCTTCCAGCGGTGACTCAGGATGAACAGCAAAAAGAACCGGAGAAACCTAAAGAGAGTAATTATTTTTTTTTATTTATTTATTTATTGAGAGTAAAAATTTAGTTTGCTCATTTTTTTTTTTTTTCAAAAAATTTTTTTTTCTCAGTGTAATTATTGAAATAATAATAATTTATTTTTAGTTCGGGAACTGAGTGAAGAAGAAAAGCAAATGATAATTTTATCAGAAGACTTCCAACGTTTTCTTGATAAAACAAGCCGATTGGTTGAACGAGCACTTGCTGAGTCTGTTGATATTTACACTGATTACACTGGCACTCTAGACGGTGAAGATGGAATGTAAGTTTTATTGTAAAAAATTTTTTAAAATAGTTTTAATAAAAATAAAGTTGAAATTAATTTTAAATAAAATTATAGGGACGAAAAAAGCCATCAGCGTTTGTGGTTGAACCGTTCATTTTTCTGCGACCGTTGGTCTCGAAACCGTTGTGTCACTTCGATGGACTGGTCTCCGCAGTTCCCTGAACTGCTCGTGGCTTCTTACAGCAGCAATGAAGACGCGCCAAATGATCCCGATGGTATATGTCTTGTGTGGAACACTAAATTCAAGAAGACAACTCCAGAGTTTATTTTTCACTGTCAGTCAGCGGTGCTGTCTACTACCTTTGCGAGATTCCATCCTAATTTGATTCTCGGTGGTACTTATGCAGGACAAATTGTCCTTTGGGACAACCGGGTCCAAAAACGTACTCCTATTCAACGGACACCACTTTCTGCTAGCGCTCATACTGTAATTAATTTTTTTTTAATTAATTTAATAATTATTAAATTAAAAATAATATTTAATTCAATTTTTATTAATTTTTAATTAATAATTTTTTTATTCATTTTTAATTAATCATTTATTTTTAATTTAAAAAAATTTTTAATAAATTAATTTTTATTCAATTTTACAGCATCCAGTATATTGTTTAAACGTTGTTGGCACCCAAAACGCGCACAATTTAATAAGTATTTCAACAGACGGTAAAATGTGCTCTTGGAGTCTAGATATGTTGTCAATGCCGCAAGAATCATTAGATCTTCAAGCAAAACAATCAAAGCCAATCGCTGTAACAAGTTTAGCTTTTCCTCACGGTGATGTAAACAATTTCGTTATTGGAAGCGAAGACGGTACCGTTTACTCAGGTTAGTAAAAAAAAAAAAAAAAAAAAACCATTACTTTAATCACCTAACAATTAACAATATAAAAAAATAATTACCATCATTAGAACAACTCATCAAATTAAACGAATTAATTTTGTTAATTGTTAATTAAGTTTGTAATTGTTAATTGTTAATTAAAAATAAATGATCCAGCTTGCCGTCACGGAATCAGAGCTGGAGTAACAGAAACATACGAAGGTCACCAAGGCCCAGTGACAGGAGTGAGCGCTCACGCGGTCCAAGGAGGCATTGACTTCTCGCACTTGTTCCTCACCTCCTCCATAGACTGGACAATAAAATTATGGAGTTTGAAAGAAAACAAGCCTCTGTACTCATTCGAGCACAACGGCGACTATGTCTACGACGTCGCTTGGTCCCCGACTCACCCCGCGCTCTTCGCCGCGGTCGACGACTCCGGCAGGCTGGATTTGTGGAACCTCAACCAAGACACCGAAGTACCCACAGCGAGTGTCGTCGTCGACGGATGTCCCGCGCTGAACCGCGTGTCCTGGACTCCCAGCGGCTTACACGTCACCGTCGGTGACGACTCTGGTAAAATCTGGGTGTACGACGTCGCCGAGAACTTGGCTCATCCTCGAGGCGACGAGTGGAACAAGTTCCTGTACACCCAGCAAGATTTAAAGAACAACAAAGCTGACGACGAACTAGATAAATTGAATCTTAACTCTGGACCCTCCAGTTTAACTTCTTTGTCGTCTATGTCGTCAGTCCCCATTAGATAAGTCCAGTCATAAAATAAATAATGTTTTAATTACTAATTATTATTATTATAGTCAATTTAAAAATGATAATATTGATTATTAATTATATAATTATTATTTAAAGAGTTAGCTTAATATAATATTCGTAAGTGCTATTTGTCGCTAATTTGTTTTTAATTAATTGAATTTTAAAATTTGACTTAATTGTAGGATTAATAATCTACAAACTATATCAAGTAATTAATTAATCTATTCTTGTGTAAATATTAATTATTTTATTGACGTTAATTTCTTTTTTTATATCTCTATTTCACTGCTAATAATTAACATGTGTAAAATTTACTTTATTTTATGTTTATAAAAAAATAATTATTGTTCTTTTAAAAAAAAAGTTCTAGTGTATCCAATGAACTTGAAAAGTACCATAAAATAAAATAAAATAAAATAAAATGCCTACGCAGTGAAACCAAATGTTTAAAGATAATTTATCAAGATAATAGAGTAGTCACCTTTATTATTTATTATTTAGAAACTCGAGACACCATAAATAGTATGTCAAGGAAAACAAACCCAGAAAAAACGTGTAAACTTAGACAATATAAGAAAATTGAAGGTTTTTCCGTCGTGTTGAATTGAATATGCGCAATGGAAGGAGAAATTTATTATACTCCATAAGTTACACATAATACCGTAAAAAATAAATAGATAAAAAATTTTATTTGACTCTGGAACCTAAGTAGGATCTATCGTTTTAATTTTCATTTTTTTTAACGAAATTTCTATTCGATTTTATAGATATATTATAAAAAAAAAAATTGATTACTACAATTTTAACAAAATTTTGAGATTCAACTTTTTTTTTTTTAATTGTTCGTTTTTTTAAATGTATTTTCCAAAAAAAAAAAAATATACTTAATTAAAGGTTCACAAATAAATTTAATTTTACATTTTAATGAAATACAGATAGATAATTTAATACAAAGAAATAATTTAAAATCATAATTAATAGAAAATAAAATTTTAAATAAGATCAAAATAAAAATTGCAATTATTTGTTATGTAGGAAAAATTGATTGAAGCAAGCATTTTTAAATTCAACTAAATTATCTACAGCCACAGTTTCAGCTGTTAGTAAATACAAATACAAATAAATATATATACTTGTAAAAATGATATCACGCGTTGACGTCATTTGAAATCGAAAGGACCTCGTCATTCGATCTCGTCAGCTTTAAATATAAAATAATCCTCATCTGTGTAATATGTAATATGTAATAGCTTCTTTTTATTAGCTGTATCCAACCGCTGTAATTGTAATCAAGGCTCATGGTTGTGATTTAAATTAGCGTTCACAGTCCATCGAGCGTGTCGTTAATAAAAATTTAATATCTTCAGCTAAGCCTGCTATGCGTGTAGGTATAGAGAAGAGGTAGTCTAGACATTAAATGCAATTACAATAACTTGGGTCTATCCTCGACCATTGTCCCAGTAAATTGAACGTTCATTGCACCCCAGTACTGAGGGTTTATCGAGGGTTGAAATAACCCGCGGGTCTTCGACCCATGTAATATAAACCTGTCTGGTCTACTATTCAGCGGATGTTCAAGTTATTGGAGCTCGTAATCCAGATTCCATTTTCATACTCTGGATAGTTTGGTGAAGATGATAAAAGATTATCGGTTAAGCTATTGGTAAATATATAAATAAAAAAAATAAATAAATAAATAAATAAAAATAAAATAAAAAAAATAAATAAAATAAAATAAACAAATAAATAAAAATAAAATAAATAAATCAAAATAAAATAAAATAAAAAAATAATAAAATTGAAGTTAGTAGACATTTCAAAATTTTTAGAAATTTTTTATTGAAGAAATTTCAATTAAACAATTAAAAAAAAAATTCATATGTAAAAAAATTTTAAAAATTAAAAGTGCAATTTTTTAGAAATATTTATGATATTTAAATTAGCTGTCACTTGACAATTTTTTAATTTTTTTTAACAAAAAAATTAGTTCTAAAAAATTATTTTAAAAAAATTGTATTTTTAATTTATTAAAATTTCTACAAGCTCATTTTTTTAATAATTTTTTTTGCTATAATTTATTTGTTAAAAAAAATTAAAACAATTGTGAAATGACAAATAAATTTAAATAATTTATGGCAAAAAAAAAAATTAGAAAAAAAAATCGACGTAGAAATTTAAAAAAATAAAAAATGCAATTTTTTAAAAATAATTTTTTGATAAATAAAATTAAAAAATTGTTAAGTGACAGCTAAATTTAATGTCATAAATATTTTTTTAGTTGTAATTTAATTAAAAAAAAAAAATCAAAAATTTTTAGACGTGTACTAACTTCAGTGTGATAATTTTTATTGCAGTGAAAGGAAGAAGATCGATAAATCCATTGATCTCCGGAGGATTTTAGCGCCGACGCGGAAAACGCGGAAGCGAAAAAGTAAAGGCAGATGCGTTGAACGTTTTACTCGTGAAGAAGGGGAATATTGTTAACCCGATGGGGTGCAGCGGTGAGGGGACTAGTACATACATACACTACGTGATCTATTATTGTGCAAATATATTTGTAGGTACGTTACAGTTTAGCTGGCTCCGGTACTGTAAGTGTAGTAAAATAACTGGTGGTTGGTGGTGGGATCGCCTGGATCAGTCATCGGTCCCGCTTGCCGGGCATTCTGATAACTCCTCAGTTGTCCTCGGCTCTCCGGATCACTAGCAAGTCAATATAGCTCTGTTAAGAGAAGAGTTAACGCTGTGTGTTAGGTGGATTTAATTGTCATTACGCTACTCACGTGTCTTTTGTTGTTAATATTGATTGACTTCACCTAATTTAGACTCGGTGTTTATTGACCTGCTCTTTAAGGCTCGCTGGGCAGGATGGCTGAAAGAAGAACTGGTCAGTGACCTCAATTTTCATTTTTTCCAATTTTTCCATTTTTTTGCATTGTATTTTAAAGGATTATTTTTTTTTTGCAATTTATTTTTTTAATTGGTGATAATTTGTTGTGGTTTATATAATTAGACAATATGATTAATGGCCGAGTGACGTAAGAAGATAATGAAAAGATTAATATTTATGACACTGATATTAGTGGACTTTATTACTAAACAAAAATTTCTTCTTTATTTTTTATAAATAGTTTTATTTTTTTTATTATTTATTTTTTAATAAAAAATTAGTCTTTTTTTTGAGAGTTAAAATTTTTATAAATGAAAAAAAAATAATTAAAAGTTAAAAAATATTTTTTAATTAATTTTTAAAATAAGATATTTATAAAAATACAAAAAAAAATAGTCTTCTTTTTTTAGAATTCAAATTTTAATTATTTAAAAGAATTATTTAAAATTAAAAAAGCTGCAAAAGTGATTTTAAAAAATAAATGCAAAAAAAAAGTCTTCTTTTTTTAGAATTTAAATTTTAATGATTAAAAAAAATTGTTTAAAATTAAAAAAGGTGCAAAATTGATTTTTAAATTAAAATCTTTATAAAAATACAAAAAGTAGTCTTCTTTTTTTTTTTTTTTTTTTTTTTTTTTTTTTCTTTTCAAAGAAGAAATACATAAAATTATAAATGTATAAAAATAAAAAATTAAATTGATTCTAGAGAAGAATTTCTAATAAAAAATAAGATTTCAAAAATTTATAAAGAGAAAAAAAACTTGAATCAAGTAAAATTGATTTAAATCAAGAATAATTTCCCAATTAAAAGATTTTTCAATTAAAATTTTGATTAAGTTCTTACAAAAAAAAAAAATTCTTAGATTCACAATTTTTCTTTTAAATTCATAAAAATTTATTTTAATAAATTAATTAGTAATAAATTTAATTTCTTTTAAATCAATTTAATTAAGAATTTAATAAATATTAATAAATTATTTTTATTTATTTAGATTACGTGGGATTCATAAAAAAAATAATGAAATTAATGCAGCACAAATACCCGAGCATAAAAAAGCTCGAAGTCGAACTGAAACAACTGGAAGAACCAATTACATTACCAACCAGGCCGTGTAAGTACATCAATCATGAGTTTAAGCCATAGACAAATAAAATAAGTCCGCAAAAGAGGGCAATAATAATGCGATGTAAATTTTTAAGTGCCTAAGCAAGTTATTTCTTCTCTTGAGGGTCTCAGTTAATTAAATTAGCCTCATTGACACGAGTGATCCGTCGAAAAAAAAGTTACAGTCATTGCTTTGTAATTTATTGTCATTTGTCACTCATAATAACGAGATACGAATATTGAGATTGATGCGTAAAGCTAGACCCATAAATAATTATATTAACAATTGTAAATATAAATATTGCGTTTAATCCACAGCTCAAACTGGCTACTCTCTGTTCACACTTCCTCGGTCTAAGAAAAGTGTGCGGATAGCAGGTTCGATTTAGGCACAAACAAAAATAAGAACAAACCTTTCAGTTTAAATTATGTCATTATTTAAACACTGTTTGAAGCTCTGCAATTTTTATTAATTCATTAATTATTAATTACACAGGCTCTTAGTGTGTTTTTTACCCTGAATGTTTTTTTATTTTTATTATGTTTCTTAAATTAGCAGATTAAAAATTTTTGAATTTTTTTTTATTAATTAATTTTTTATTAATAAATAATTTAAAAAATATTTTTTTCAATTTTCTAAATCTAGAATTTTTTTTATAATTTATTTATTTTATTTATTCAGATTTAAATGCCAATAAAATTTTTTAAATTTCAGTTTTATTCTAAAAAATTTGTAGAATTTTTGTAGACTCTGGTTCTTAGTCCTCCCTGAGTTCTAGGTCATAAAAGAATTCAAAGAAGAAACTACAAATTTTTAATAAGAAAAATCTTAAAAATTTTTAAATATCTGCTAATTTAATTTTTAATTTTTTTTTTTTATCAATTACCAGTTTAATTGCTCGAGACTTTGACGAAGTAACACAAAATACATTAACAATTTTTACCAATTGCACGATGCAACCCTTAGATGTACTCGTGAATTTATTTAAAATATTTTTGTAGTAAATTTCCAAGATTTTTTGTAAATTAAAAAATTCAATTTTAGATATTTCTTCCTTAGATGTAGAATTAAAATAAAAAATCTACCGTGTAAAAAAAATTCAATAATTTTTCTATTTTCTAAATTAATTTTTAGAAAATTTTTTCTACACGGTTAATTATCACGAATCACGAAACGTAACCATAACAATATTGACTCAACAAATAATTTTAGTGCTTGATATTTTTAAAAATAGCCTAATCAATAATAACAGTCACACTGCCCTAATTTCTTCCCACGATAAATTTCACTTTTATCATGCAAGCTCGACTCATACATAAACATAAAAAAATTTTAACTCTACAAACATTTCACTATCTTGAATTTTAATAGCTACTTCAATAGATAACTCATCAGCCTTAAGCCATCATCATCTTCAGCAATGCAATTCATTCATCTGAATCGTCTTCTTTCTTCATAAAACATTTTTTATCTAATCTTTTAATTAAAATACTATAAAAAAAAATTATATCTTCTTTCATTCATTAATAATTTATTATTTTTAGTGTCGGCCGATGAGACAATAATGGGCCAGTCTGTTGAATTGACATCTGAGAAAGTCTTGGAATTAATTGAATCAGCGTATCCAAATCCTGTAACTGTAATTGATATTGCTAAGTAAGTAATTGTTAATTTATTTTTATTATTACTATTAAATTTTTATAAATTCAATTTTATTTAAATCAATATAAATTATTCAATTTATTTTTTTATTTTAAATTTTAATTTCTTACAAACAAGGTCCTTATTAATTTTATTGTGTCTTGCGTCTATTAGATACTAAATTAATTTTTAATTATAATTTATTTAAGAAATTCAATCGACTTAATATCAATTATCAATGTCTATTATTCCTACTATTAATATTATTATTTTTTATGAAGCTGAAGTTAGCAGACACTGAACAATTATTAGATTTTTTTTTTTAAATAAACTAGGCATAGAAAATTATTTACAAAAATGTCATTAATAATTTTTCAAATCTTCTAAAGATTAAATTTTTAAATAAAATTTTCTAACATTAATTAATTTATTAAAAAAATCTTAAAATGTCTCTCAACAGTGTCATTATTTTTTTTTTAGATTTTTTCAGTTAATTGGCTATCCAAAAATTTTTTCTCCAAATTTCTTCTTTACATTCTTCGCCTGTATTTTCTTTCTTTCTAAATAAATAAATCATAGCTAAATTTGTTATTAAAAATAAATTTGATTGAAAAAATAATTCGAACGGCCTAAATTATGAATTGTGACAAAATTTTTTATGCCTGGAAAAAAATACAGGCTAACAATATAAATAAAAAATTTAGAGAAGAAATTTTTGTATTAAACTGAATAACCAATTAACTGAAAAAAAAATAAAAAATATTATAAGCCAGTCTTTAGAATGAAATAAATATTATTATAATATATTTTTAAAATTATTTGTAATGTTATATTAATTTATAATTTATTAAAATATTTTTTTTATTGATTCATTAATTATTTTTTTTTTTTTTTTTTTTTTTATAGACAATACAATTGGGAACCAAATGAAGTTGAAGCGATAATGAACGAATTGCAAACTAAAGGATTAGTAAAAGCAATGGAACATGGAGCGTTTACCCGAGTTGCTCATGAAGATACGCAAATAAAGGTTGTTAAACAAATGCCAAAAATGGCAAGCGCTAAACAACCAACAATAGCAATTATCACCGCTCAGTACTGTGAAAAACTTGCGGTAGATTCGATGATTGAAAATAAAGAAACTTTTGTTCGCTACACTACTGTTGGTGAGAAATTAAATTATTTATATATTCTTCACTCTGCAAAATTAATATTCCACATTATTAATAATTAATAATTAATTAAAAAAATTAAAACTGCTTAATTAATATTAGAAATAGATAATTTTTATTAATGCATGAAACTTTAGGTACTGCAAGTTCTCCAGATTCTCCTGACGGTGTACCTCGAGTAATTTGCCGATTTGGTAAAGTAGTTTGATAACAATTTAGTTCCTTGTAATTAATAATAAAAATAATAATAATGATAAATAATAAATAATTCATATCATGGCTTAACGGGTCGCTTTAACCAAAGAGGAGCTGAGGTGTCACGCAGATCATCCCTACACGGTTCATTTGTCTATAATTATAATTATTAATTATATATTTCTTCACTTGTATAAAATATGTAATATGTAATATTTGTCAGCTTTATTTCTTCTTTTTATTTGTATAAAATTATTACAAAGCACAAAAAAGTGTTTGTCATAAAATTATGTTGATTGTTTTCAGGCTCTAGGGGCACTTGTATTTTTGTTCAATACACCATTTATTTGTTAATTTAATTATAGCTACTTTTATATATAAATTTATAATTATATATTTTTTTTTTAATTATAGGAGAGTCAAATGTTTATACGCTGGGTAATATTGGAGATCATCGGATAGTCTGCACAAAATTACCGCGGGTTGGTCACGAGAGAGAAGCTATGACTGCTGCGGGAAATACAACGACGCGGTTATTAGGTAATTTTAATTAATTAATCATTTTTTTTTTTTAATAAATAAATTTTTAATTACATATATTTTAAATAATAAAGACTGATTTATTTTTTTATGTACTAATTTTTTATTTCTTCTCAAATTACAAATTTTTTTTTTTTTTAAATAATGAATTTTGTTAAATTGAACTGTACTTTCTTAATTATCGACGTTATTGAAGATATAAGCTCATCCCGATGTAACATTCATGAAGACCTTTCATTTGAGTACCCACATGCATTTTTTATATATTTTTAATATATATGTAAAATTATATAAATATATAAAATATATGAAAATTTGATGTGGGTACTCAAATGAAAGGTCTTGATGAGTGTAATGTCAGGGTGAGCTTATATCTTTAACAATGTCAATAGTTCACAAGCTACAAGGTCATTTTTTAATTACATAAAAAAATAAAGAATTTTAAATTTCATAAAGTTTAGCATTTAAAAAAAATTTTTATTTTTATTAACAATTTACTTGTTGTAAATAATTACATCTATTGCTATTTTATGTAATAATTTATTTGATTGAATTAATTAATAAAAAAAAAATTGATTTTTATCTCCTGAAATATTTTAAATAAAATAATTTAAGACCTGAATTATTTAACTTATATATTTATAATTTAGGAACATTTCAAAAAGTCGATTACGTCTTTTTGGTGGGAGTCGGTGGTGGAGTACCTCATTACACCGATTACAATAAGCACGTGCGCTTAGGAGATGTTGTTGTATCTTACCCAACACCAATGACTAAAAAATACGTGTATATTTACTGCGAAGGTGCGAAACACAATGAAGAAGACGGTAGTTATCATTTTGATACCAAAGAGTACTGTCCTGTTAATTTGGGGCTCCAAGATTTGGCAATGAGTATTAAAAAACAGGTAATTTTAATTAAAATAATTGAAGAAATAGCAATTTTATTCTAATTAAAAAAAATAACAACCAATCTTAAAATTTTTAATTCAAAAATTATATTTAATTGATTTTTTTTTTAATTAAAATAAAATTACAATTATTGGTTTTTTTTTTATCTTGTTTAAGTGTAATAATTATAATTGATGATAAATTAACTAATTAAATTATTTTTTAAAAGGCTGAAGACGAATCAAACGTACCGTGGAAGAAATACTTAAAAGAAGGCCTTGAGAACCTAGACAACCTTCAATCAGAGCACGACTTCAAACAACCGCCTCTGGAATCAGATAAATTGTATATGGCCATTGGGGACCGGGATGTAATCGAAGTCGCACATCCGGCCGCTCCAGTAGACACTGCAAACAAAAGGTATTGTTATTTCTTCTTGAATTATCCTATTGTCTTCTCTTTGAAGAGCCACTCAATTACTTAGCCCATTAGTCATTATTATAAATTGCAATTAAATAAAAAAGCAAATTGTCTTGTAGGATGATTGGATGCCCTCGCATGCACTTGGCATCAATTGCTTCCGGCAGACTGATATCCCGAGACGATCAATTGAGGCAGAAATTCGCATCAAGATTCGGCTGTCTCGCTTTTGATGGGGAAATGGATGCCGTCGTTGAAAGTATTCTTGGAAATTGCAGAGATAGCTTCGCTGTGGTAAGGGGAATTTCTGATTACAAAGATGGTTCTCGGGGCAAAGAATGGCAGCCGTACGCTGCCCTTGCCGCTGCTAGTGTCGTCAAGTCGATCATTTGTTCGATGGACCCGCCGACTAATGTTTAAATTTATTTAATTTTTACAATTAATTTATTAATTTATTATTAATTATTAATACTAGTAATATATTAAAAAAAAAAAAAAAAATTAAAAGAGTATTATATAGATTCAGATCAAAGTTAATGAAGACTATAGTTATACTGGTCTTAAATCAAACATGCATATAATAAAATGCGTTTAATAGAATTTAAGACACTGAAAAAAAATTTTTTTTTGTAAAAAATATGAGAAATTAATTTTTAAAAAATTTTATTTGGTAAATATTTACAAGTGCGGTCAACTATTTTAATTTTCATTTTTTTTTAAGAAATTTCTATTTGAATTTATTGATATATTTTTTTTTTAAATACATAAAAATTAAAAATTGAAAAAAAAAATTATTAATACAATTTTAACAAATTTAAAAAAAAAAAAATATATCAAAAAAAAAGAAAATAGAAATATTATCCAAAAAACATGAGAGCTAAATTTTTTTCCAACTTTTGAAATCTTTATTTTTTTCTTTCACGACATTTTTTATCATAAATGCGCTTAAAAAATAATCAAAATAAAAAAAAATTAAAAAATGTTAATTTTTTACCTAATTATGGCCCAAAATTTTCAGCTAAGAATTAAAATTAATTTATTATCACAACAATGGTTAATTTTTATAAAAAACATTTTTTTTCAGTGTAAGAATTAAATTACTGAGGATAAAACTGATTAATAATAAATTAAAGAAGATACTGTTAAATATCTTAATAAATGTTTATGAAAAGTGATAGACACTTAGAGAGTTGACTGTCAAAACTAAAATAAAAAAAATAAAAGGAGTATTTTAAAGTGATAAGTAGCTTCAAAGCCATTGAAAGATAATTTTTTTCTCTATTTAATTGGAAAGTATATCGATATTTATATTGATACAAAAGTTAAATTAATAGATAATATATTTATTGGAGTAATAATATATCTACTATGTGCCAGTGTGTTCAGGTAATCCTAAAATTACTGCCATGTTCTCATTCACGTTTACGTGACTTACAAATTAAATTTACAAGTACAGGGTAGCTTTATCGAGAAATTAATATTTAATGGCGTTTGAAACACCATAAATTAGATAAAAATATATCACCGAGCAAGGACTCGGGTTAATAAATTTTAGATAGAATTTAAATTTAAATCTAAATTTAGCTCAGCTAAACTACACATAGCTTCTTCATTCATACACATTCATTATTCATTGCTATATAAATTTATATAATAGTGTTATTTATAATTTAATTATAGCTTTTTTATGCAGGCATATTTATTTATTGATATATTTATTTGTTTTCTTTTTTAAGAGTAGTAAATAAGAATTACAAAGCAGAGATAAATCAAAAATAAATAAATAAAATGCGTAGACGCATCAATTTTAATTCAGATAATAATTGCAGTAATTAAAAATACGTATACGATAAAAAAGAAAAACAAAAATATATATTACAGAAGTCTATCGATACACACAGAGCATAATATATTATAAATATATAATTATTATTATTATTCTAAATTATTTAAATTAAATAAGTTTAATATAAATGTTTTATGAATAGTTTTTAGAAATAATCGTGCATTGGCTTGAGCCTTGCTGACACTAGTCTGATCTATAATATACTTTTAAGTAATCGCATAATATTTTGTGTATTTATTAGTTAAGTAAAAGCACAGCTTTGTTTGGGTAATTGTTAATTAACATGTCTTCCAAAGGACCAACTTTAGTAGCACTAATTTTTTTTTTTTAAATTTAAAATTAATAATAATGAATTTTTTAATGTAATTTTTAAATTTTGTATTAATTTTCACTTGTTCTTTTATGTAATAAAATGAAATCTGAAATGCTACTTAATTTATGAATTTAATTATTTAATAAGACTTATCATTTATTATGATTGATTGTTTAATTGCGGCTTAAGTTCAATGGCAATTTTATAATCATCTTCGTTTTTTGAGACTGTGTGATACTGGTTCCATGATTGCTCTTCAGCAGTGCCCCAGATACAGAAAATAACGCAGCAAATTCCCATGTTTAAAAATGCGATTATAAAAATTAAACGCCATTGTCCAATAGTTTGCTAAATAAATTATAATTTTTAATTATATTTAATGGAGAAATTTTTAATTTTATAATGTTAAAATTGAGACATTTGATCATTTTTAGATCATTTTTAAAAATATTTTTATACTGGCTACAAAATTTTGCTCATTCTCTTAATAATATAGATAATTAAAATTAAATTAAATAATTAAATAATTAATTAAATATTCAAAAATGCAATTTTTTAAATAATTTTCTGATACTATTTTTTTTTTCAAGAAAAATAAAAAAATTGTCAAATGTCTGCTAATTTCAATTTCATTTAATTTTTTGTAACTTACATTATCATTCGTCAAAAATCCAACAATAATTGGAGAAACGAAGCCAGCAATGTCAATAACAAGGCCGCAGATACCGAGAAGAATACTTGCGTAATTCGGACTGAGGTCAACGAGATTAGAGAGGGGTCCCGAAGTTACAGCGCCGGCTGAAGCGATTCCACCCATTATAAGAATCACTGCAATTACAGGATAACACCCGCTAAATGCAAGCCCTAGGATTAGAAAACTAGGCAGTCCTGAACTGACTATAGTCGCGAGCTTTCTGACCTCAGTTAGGGTCAGTCTTTCGGTTTGGAGCAGCCAGTCGCTCATGTGGGCGAATATCCAGCTGAAGAACATCGTCAGAAAGTGCGGAAGCCCAGAAAATATTCCCGTCTGTGATAAAATTAAATTTAGATTAATAAAATAAAAAATTATTTTGATTAAATTACTTTTTCAACACTCCAGCCATGGATAAATTTGAAGTAAGCCGGCGCTTGCGCCATAAGAGTGAAGTAACCCCAAACTGCGCCCCAGTTTGACAGAACTGAAGTCCAAACTGGCCAAGATGTCAATATTTGATTCCATGGAATTGCTAAATTCCGGTTTGAATGGTCTACAGATGTGCCTAAATTATCTAGGATGTATTTTTTTTCTTTTTCTGATATTCTGGGATGCTGTTGTGGGGTGTCGTAGACAAAACTAATCCACAGGAACCACCTAGAAGAATTTATGAATGAAAATTAATTTTATAAAATAATTAGTTTTCTTTTAATCAAACTGAAATTTAAAATATCTGTCATTTTTTTAACAAATAAATTATTACTAAGAAGAAATTAAAAAAAAAATTACACCAATAAATTTTTTAAGCATTTACTAGTGGAATTTTTATGACACTGAAGTTGACAGACATTAGAAATTTTTTTATAATTTTACAGCAGTGAAATTATTATGGAAAAAAATCCTACATGTGAAAATTGAAAAAAATTATTAGTGGAAATTTTTCGAAACATTTTTTTGGTTGTAATTAATTTTTTAATAGAATTCAAAAAAATTGATAGTGTCAGCTGACTTCACTATCATGAATTTTTTTATATTAATTTATTTTGAAATAATAATCATCAGATATCAGCTGATTCCAGTATAATTATTTAATTTAAAAAAAATAATTGATAGTAAAAAATTAGTAAAATAATTAAAACTCACCAAATGACGCCTAAAATTGAAGTTATATAAAATACTGACTCCCAACCTAGATAATCGATAATAAATCCACTTAACGGATATGTAAGAGCAATTCCAACACTTCCGCCTAAAAAATTATCACTAAAATAAAATTTATTGTTAATTGAATTAAAAGTATTAATAGATTTTTAATAATTACCCATATAAGCGCTCACAAATTTACTTCTTTCCTTCTGAGGAATCCATTTTGCCGTCAGATCATGAGTCGCAGGATATGCAACGCCCTAAAATAAAAAATTGAGGTTATGTAGTAAAGTTTTTAATAATACTGAAGTTAGCGGTCAGCTGTCAATTTTAAAAATTTTTTTAACAAATTAATTACAATAAAAAAATGCTTTTAAAAATTTTCACTTGTAATTTTTATTAATTTCCACATGTGAAACTTTTTGATTAATTTTTTTTTTAATAATTGCATTATTAAACTTTAAAATAATTTGTAATGTCTGCCAACTTCAGTGTCATAAAAAATAGCATTGTGGAATTTTTTAATCATAATTTATTTGTAATAAAAATTCTAAAAATAATGAATGTAAAATGTTTTTAATCTTGAGTATTGAAGCTTATATTTCTTACAGCGACTAATCCTTGCAATACGCGAATAAAAATAAGACTGTAAAGGCTGTACTGCATAGTGACAGACAAAAAAACTCCCAAAATGGCGGCTAATAAATTTCCGACTCCAAAAATCATTTTAGTTCCATATTTTCGTGCCAAAACTCCTCCAGGAATTTCACTTAACCAGTGGATCCAGTAGTAAGCACCAATTGCAAGACCTTGTTCATACTCTGAGTACTGAACTTGCTAAAAAATTGAACAAATACACCAGAATTAAATAAAATAAGTAAGTAAATTAAATTAAAACTCTATTTCTTCTTTATGATCCTGAAATCAGCTGATAACTGTCAGTTTCTTCTTTTAATTTTACATCACCTTGATTTCTTCAGTTTCATTATAATCCAATGAAAAATTATTTATACTTTTGACGAATTTATTGTTCATTACTTCTCCACATTGTGATACGACCGGAGTTTCAGATTGTTTGGCCGTAGCAACAAGTACGAGGTTCAAATTAACTCTCAGCATAAAATTGACTCCCAGACCAGAAAAAACCATCCACCATAAAACGTCTCGGCAGTTTATTACATCTTTATTAAAAAAAAAGACTTCAATAATTAATTGTTACTTTTAATTAAGGTAAGTATTGATAAATATAATTAAATTAAAATAATGCTGAAGTTAGCCGTCAGCTGTCAATTTTAAAAATTTTAATAGCAAATCAATTACAATAAAAAAATGATTTTAAATATTTTCACTTGCAATTTTTATTAATTTTTACATGTGGATTTTTTTTATTAAATTTTTTTTTCATAATAATTGCATTATTATAAAATTTTTAAGTAATTTTTAATGTCTACCAACTTCAGTGTCATAAATTAAAAATATTTACCTCTTATTGACATTTTATTGATCACTTTAGAAACTTATTCACAAAATGAAATTATTCGAATTAATTACCCGAGCAAGCAAACAAACTGATATGACTGAAAGCTCAAATATAGAACATCAGCAAATAAAAATATACTAATTGAAGTGATAATTGAATTTTAAGTGATAACCCGTTAATATTACAAACTATTGATCTACATGTATATTATCGAAGAAGAACTCATGTACGTCGCTCTCATTTGGATAATCGTATTATTTCGATAACAAGTTTGAAGAATCACATTAATTTGATTTTATTTATTTTTTTTTTTTATTGTCTAAGTCGTAAGTATTTTGACTTACACGCAAATTAATATTCTTATTAGAATAATAATGTAAAAACTAATGAAAATTACAGGTTGTCACTTCTTAAATAGAAAAGACAGAATCTTATCGCCTATAAAATAATTCAAGCAAATAGATTTAAAATTAGCCTTCAGCAAAATAGATAAAAGTTAATTGTAAGACCACAATTTGATTTCTTCTCTATAAGTAGTACACGGTTTCATAAATATATTTATAAATATTTATTTTTTATTGTAAATACAAGTGTACTCGACAAGTGACTGATTTAATATGTGTTCATTCACTTGATATGCAAAGAAGAAATTTTTTTCAGCTTTCTAAGCCTGCGGTTTGAAACTCTACACTCAATATCTTTTTTTATCTGCGTTATGTTGACAAACGAGTACTAATTTCATGGCTTCCAAAACCTGATTTACCTTCAATTTCACATGAAGACATTATTCAGTACTTAAAAAAATTAAATATACCAAAAAATTGACTTACAGAAGCTAAAAAAATACTTAAAAAAATTAGGACAATTATTTCTTCTTTAATTTTTAATAATATCAACATTAATTACATAATTACAATTAAATTTATGATCTATTGTTCACACAATAAAAAACTTATAATACACAGTATTATCTTCAAAATATATTTTACAATTCTCTAGATTAACTTAAAAAAAATAAAATATTTAAATAAACAATTAACAGTAACAATAAAATAACGTAAAAAAATAATGAAGACTTTATCTCTGCCGTGTTACTCGTCTCTGAAGTTGAGAAAAAAAAAAATAAAATCTCGTAAGATAAATAAATAATTGATTACTTTAATCCATTAGCTTCTTTTTCCTTTTTCAATTTCTTCTCATCAACCGTATCGCATTTTTCAGTAGTCTCCGTCGGTTCTTGTTTAAGTTTTTGTAATTCTTCACCTTGTTCATCGTCATTCGCGTATAAATTGTTCCAAGGTTGTTCTTCACCAGTTCCCCAAATTAAATACAAAATTCCACTGCAAGTTAGGTTGGCAGCAGTGATTAAAAATACTGTCCGCCATGATTCTATTGTTTGCTGAAGAAATAATTAAAAAAAATAATTATTAGAATAATGTTCATATTAATGAATAATTAATTTGTATTATTATTATTAATATTAATAATAATAATAATAATAATAATAATAATAATAATAATAATAATAATAATAATAATAATAATAATATTTAATCAGGGTCAGGTGAAAAGACGATTAATAAATTTTAACTAGTTTTAAATTTTATCTATTTTGACAGACTAATAATAAAATCATTTAAAACAAAAAAATTAATTATAAATAAATTAATACAAAAATTATAATTATTAATTATAATTTTTTATATTAATTTATTTATAATTAAGAAGGGTTTACACTTTTTTCTCTTTCGTTCTCTATTGGTCAAACAGAAGTATCTCTGTCACACTTGTACAACAAATGGAATCTTTAGACGCATTTTATGCATAAATAAATGAAAATTTTGCAAAAAAGCGCTTCGCTCTTCGATAGATAATTAAATTATCTATCGAAGAGCGAAGCATTTTTTTTGAAATTATATCTTATACATGAACAAAACTTGTTTGAAAATTAACTATCAACCGCTCTTAAGAATTATAATTTTTATATTATTTTATTTATAATTAATTTTTTTTTTAATGATTGTATTATTTGTCTGTCAAGCTAGATGCCTGAAGATGTCGAAATAAAAATTATTATTTAATAAAGCAAAATTTAAATTTCTTCTAGTTCACAAGTCACAGCAGTCACATGATGACTGCAAAGTCGCTATTTATTAATAATAAATTAATTTGATGATTTCTTCACTTACATTTCCATTTGTGAGAATGCCTACAATAGTAGGTGACAACGCTCCAGCTCCATTTGCAATAAGCCCGCAAATTCCAAACAAAATACTGCTGTAATTCGGACTAAGATCTACAAAATTAGCGAGCGTTGCTGAAGAAATCGCTCCGTTGGTGATAGTCCCGCAAAGCATAAAGAATACTGCAAAGTTAGAGTGACACCCGCTGAGACTGAGTCCAACGATGAAGCAAGCCTGAAGAATAGTCGCGATGAACATTGCGAGTTTTCTGACTCCTGTGCGAGTCATTTTGTTGTTTCTTAACAGCCAGTCGCAGAAAATGGCAAATGTGTAGGAAAATATCATCAAAGGTATGTGCGGAGCGCCTGATATTAATCCAGTCTAAAAAAAATTAATTTTGTTTCAGACAAAGCGAGTTTGTGATTAATAAAAATGAAATTACTTACCATATTGATGTCCCAGCCATGAATGAAGGTAAAGTAACTGGGACTCTGAGTCAAAAGAGTGTAAAATCCCCAAGTAGCTCCCCAATGAGAGAAAACTGCGATCCAAAAGGGCCCTGAAGTGAGGATATGTCTCCAAGGAATCGGCTGTTCCTTGCTGTTCTTCACGATAGGTGGCGTGTTCTCCAAAATGTACTTCAGTTCGGCTTTGCTGATTCTCGGGTGCTGTTGAGGCGAATCGTAGGCGCAGTACAGCCAAAAGCAGTACCATATTGTTCCCGCGACTGACATTGTGTAGAATGCGGTTTCCCAGTTGAAGTAATTGATTATTATTGCGCAGATCAAGTACGTAAGAGATGTTCCGACAGTTCCGCCCATATAAGCACTTACGAACTTACTTCGCTCTGTTGGAGGGATCCATTTTGCTGTCATCACGTTCATTGAAGGTAACACTACTCCCTATTTATCAAGAAGACTATTAATAATCATATTTTATTTTTATTAAAATGATAATGAAGTTGAGAGACGTCATGGAAATTTTTTTATAATTTTATAGCAATTAAATTGTTGTGAAAAAATATTAGGAAGACATTTGAAAATTTTTTTATTTAAATAAACTTAAAAATTAATTTTAATAAATTGTAATTTTTTGGAAATTTTAAAGTTAGAATTTATTAAATAAATTTTTCTTGCTATATAATTATTTGTTAAAAAAAATTATAAAATTTTTCTCAATTTCAGTGTCATAAAAAATTGTATTAAAAAATTCCATTAAAATAAAATTTATTCTGAAGAATTATTTTAAAAAAATTTAATTTTTTCTTCTTTCTTCAAGTCAATTTTTTTTCTCATAATTTATTTGCTAAAAAAATTATAAAATACTTGCTAAATTAATCTTCATAAAAATTCAACATGTGAAAATTAAAAAAAATTTTTAATTGAATTTTTTAATAGTGTAATTGATTTTTTATAAAAATTAAATTGTTAGCTAACTTGAGTATAATTAATTAATTTTTTAATTTACCATAACAGCACCCTGAAGAACTCTTAGAGCCAAAAAAGCATAAAGATGGTACTTTATCGTCACCGGAATAAGAACTACGATGATACAAGCAATGAAGTTAGCGCCTCCGAAGATCAACTTGGTCCCGTAATGTTGCGCAAGTAGCCCTCCGAGGACATGAGTGGCCCAGTAAGTCCAGAAGAAGGCTCCTAGCACCATTCCTTGCTCATACTCTGTCCAATTAAACCTATCTGTATACTAAATATTTATTTTTTTATTAAAATTAGTTTTATAATTTCTTCTCTATTTTTAGCTGGATTTTTTTCTCTTACCGAGATATTTTGGCTGAGCAGAGGATTTTCTATAGTGACATTGGGAGTGATACTGGATAAATTTCCAGAAGTACACTGGGAAGTAGTTGGTGACTTTGCTCTGGGTACCACCATCGCAACTATCGCTAAATTCAAGCTGAACTTCAACATGTAATTTATAATGCATCCTGTGAAGACAAGAAGCCAAAGCGTTTGGCGACATGACAGCAATTCTTTGCCTGGAATTAAAAATTTATTATTTTTATTTACTGTTTTTACTGATAAAGATTGAGAGATCGAAGATTATTTTTATTAATAATTCGATGATTAAGAAATTACTGACAAAATTTATAGCGTATTGATAATGAAGATGATAAGGTAATTAAGAAATTTTATTTAATGAATTTTTATTAGATTTCATAGAAAAAAAAAATTCTTGAATAGAGAACAAAATTTTTGGCTCAAAAAAATTAATTTTGTTGGAATAAGTGAAATTTTTTGTCAAAAAAAAATTTTTTTTTCGCTCAAGAAAATAATTAGGAAGAAAAATATTTTCTTGGCTCAAGTGAACTTTTTTTTAAAAGATAAATATTATGGATAAAAAATAAATATTATGGAGTCAAGACTGTTGATAAATATAAATGATCAATTTAATAAATAAATAAAAAAACTTACCTCCGATCATGTTGATATGATTGAGAAGATATTTTAAAAAGAAGAAATAAATAAAAAAAAAAAAATTTAATTTTTTACTCCATAAAATAAATAAAATAAATTGTTAATTAAATAACAAGTTACTCGAACGAGTGATTTAATAATTCTGAGACATCCCTCGAGGTGTAGAGCATCCAATTAGCACACCAGAAAAAGACAACAAGTGAAATGGGAGAATTGATAAGAACTTCCCGATGCGCCAGTCGAAACAGTAATTCAATGTGACAGTCTAATAAATATATAATACATAAACTCGCACTGTAATCATCAGCAACTTTAATTTTTATTTTTTAATTGTTCTTCACTATAAATCAACCGGTCGCTTCATACAGAATCATTTTTTATTTCTTCATTTTGAACAAATACACAAAAAATTCTGACCACTAATTACTTAAAATAATTAGAGACGATACCGGATCGATTTAAAAACAAACTGAGGAAGTAAAGACAGTACTTGAGTAATTTAAACTCTTATCACTTCCTTCCTAGGCATTAATTTTGACAAGTCCCGTCACTGAAGCTTATAAACGTTAAGTCAAGCCTGAAGTTTAATCCTTTATTTAATTACCCATGTAAATACTTAATATAATTTATTTACAATTATAAATAGCTACTAAAAAAATAATTAAATAATTGCCGACAATGTCAATTGTAGCAAGACGAAATAATCATACGTATAAAGCAAACATTGAAAAGTTTCCGTCTCTTCAGTGATAACCATCAGGCACTAAAATAATCATTGAACAAGCAGCTCTTTTTTTTCTTAATCTTTTGTACAAATATATTGCTGTTTATTTTAATAATCGTTATTATCAAACGCGCGACTATTTCCTACTATACATTAATTAAGTTTTTTGTTATTATTTTTGTATATATATTTATATTTATATTTATATTTTTAGGCCATTGATTTTTTTTCTTCTTTTGCTTTACAATTAAAATTATTTATTTTTAAATTATCAGTATCTCGGGAGTCGTCATTAATTTTAACTTTTAATTTTTCTAGTTCTTCTTCATCAGCATCGGGTTTTTTACTCTCGTTCCACGACTGGACATCCGAAGTACCCCAAATTGTGTAAACAATAGCACTTATCGCTAAATTTGCTGTTGCAATTATAAAAACTAGCCGCCATTGTTCAACAGTTTGCTGTAAAAATAAAAAAATTTATTTCTTCTTTTCAATACTCGAAAAATCATTAATAAATTGTGGAGAAATGCTAAAAAAAAATTTTTATACGCCCTTATGGCTCCTCAAATAAAAATTCTTTTTTTTTTCTAAGTCCAAAAAAATTTTTAGTTTGAAAATAAATAAAAAAAAATTTTAATGTCAATTAATTTTAGTGTCTTACTAATTATTAATTGATTATAATTAATTACCTTGTGGTTTGTTAAGATACCGACGACTAAGGGAGAAATGAATCCAGAGATCCCGGTGAGAAGTCCACTGAGTCCAAGCAAGACACTGGCGAAATTAGGACTCAGGTCGACCAAATTTGCCAAAGTACCAGCAGAAACTGCGCCGTTGACAGCTGTACCTGTCATCATGAAGAATATCGCGAGTGTTGGCTGACAACCGCTGAATGCTAACCCGAGGGTTAAAATAGCTCCTCCACCTGAAGTCACCAAGTTTGCTAGCTTTCTGACGTTTTTCAGCGACATTCTGTTGGTTCGGAGCAACCAGTCACTGAAAATTGAGTAAGTATACGAAACTATCATTCGTAAAATGTGCGGAAGTCCAGAAAACAATCCAGTCTGCAAAAAGGATGAATTTTTTTAACAAATAAATTATGATAAAAAAAAAAATAAGAAGAAAAGAAATTGAATTGAAGTAATTTTTTGGAACAAATTTGTTTGTTAAATAAAAAAAATACTGAAATCAGCTGACATCTGTCAATTTTTTGAATTTTTATATAGTAAATTATTATGGAAAAATTTTAATAAAAAAATTTCACGTAGAGATTAAAAAAAAATAAAAATTCTAATTTTTAAAAAATATTCTTCTTTAATGAATTTATAATAAAAATTAAAAAAATTGTCAAATGTCAGTTGATTTCAATATTATAAATAAAATAAAAAAATAACCCAAGTGACTGCTAATTTTAATGTCATTAAAAAGGTAATTTATTATTTCTTGATAATTGAAAATTAATTGATTAATTAGTAATTAATTTTGTTTACTTACGGCTTTTAGATTCCAGCCATGAACAAAGTTGAAATAAGATGGTGCCTGAGTCATGAAGGTAAGAAAGCCCCAAGCGCCTCCCCAATGGCCGATCGCGGTGATCCAAAGAGGACCGGAGAGTAAAATTTCTTTCCAAGGAACTTTTTCTCGGGAACTTGTTTGCAATGTACCCGCAGTATGCTCCAGAATGTATTTTTGCTCAGCCTGGGAAATCCTCGGGTGGATATTCGGGGAGTCGAAGACCAAAAAGTACCAGAAGCCATACCAGATGATTGCAAGAAGAGATGTTATGTAGAAAGCAGCTTCCCAGTTGAACAAATTAATTATTAGAGCGCAAAGCGGGTAAGTAATAGCTGCTCCGATTGAACTACCTGCGGTAGGAGTTTTTTAGATTTATTAGTTTTTTATTTTTTGGAATTTTTGTTGTAATTTATTTTTTACAAATTATAATTACCCATATAAGCACTAACAAATTTACTTCTTTCATTTTGAGGAATCCATTTTGCTGTCATGTCATGCATTGCTGGCCACATTACACCCTGACAAATTAAAAGTGAGTTAATTTATGAAAATCAAGTTAGCCGACATCTAAAAAAATTTTTTTTTAATTAAAAGAATTATTATAAAAAAATAAAAAAAAAATTTAATTTGTAAAAAACGTGAAAAACTATAAGTGCAATTTTTTAAAAATATTTTTTAGTTCTTTTTTAATAAATTAAAAATAATCAAAAAATTAAAAACGTCGGCTAACTTTATTATTATAGTTAATTTTTATTTTTTTATCATGAAAATTAATTTAGCACATTTTTACTAATTTTATAACAAGTAAATTATGGTAAAAAAAATTGGCATGTAAAAATTTAAAAAAATAAAAAATGCAATTTTTTTTTAAATAATTTTTTTGTTAAATAAAATTAAAAAATTGTCAAGTGATTGTAAATTTTAATGTCATTTTTTTTATGACACTGAAATTGAGAAACATATAAAAATTTTTTTAACAAATAAATAATAGCAAGAAAAATTCCATTTTTGGAAACTCTAAAAAATGATAAATAAAATTTTCGTTTATTTATCAATTATAAATTTTAATTAATTAATAACAATTAATTTAATTAATTGTAAATAATTTTTCAGATATAAAAGAAGAAATTCCCGAGAGATTGTTATGAGTAAGTAAAATAAAAAAATTACCGAAATTAATCCTTGCAAAACCCTGACTGTTACCAAAGCATACAGGTGATAGTGAGTAACAAAAGGAATTGATAATCCAAGTATTGCTACTACGAAATTTCCAAGACCAAACACCGTTTTGGTGCCATAACGCCGGGCGAGAAGTCCACCCGGCAATTGCGACAACCAGTGTAACCAGTAATAGGCACCCAGAGCAAGACCTTGATCGTACTCGTCCCAATCAAACAATTGTTCTGTCTAATGTCATTATATTATTATTAATTTAAAATTTAGAACAATTGGCACATTGAATTATACTTTAGATAATGTTAATAGTAATAATAATAATAATATTTTTTTTTCTAGCTACCGAAGAATTGGGAACGATGCTCGACGTGGAGAATAGCGACAAATCAGTCGATTTATTCCTCGAGTGGTCTGGTGATACGATATAAACCGCTGAACACTGGGCTACTGCAGCGGCCTTTGCTCGAGGGATTATCATCGCTACAATTGCTAAATTCATGTTTATTCGCAGCATATAATTTATGGCGAAACCACAAAAGACTAGAATCCAGAGCACGTCTCTGCATGATAGAAATTCTTTGCCTGGAAGAAGAAAGATAATTATTCATTTATTTATTTATTTATTAACAATATATTTTTAAGTGAAGTTTGAATTTAATTAAAAAGTAAATTATAAATGACTGAAAAAATAATTCGGACAGCCCAGACCAGGACTCGAACCTGGATTTTTTTTTATTACGCGCCAAACGCTCTACCAGTTAAGTGAATTATTTTTTCAGTTATTGAAAAAAGTTACACTGAGTAAAAAAATTACATCTTTCTCAAAAAAAAAAAAAAAAAAAAAAAAAAAATTTAATTGTTATTTTCACTTAAATTTTCTCTGATGGTATGAGACCTCATACCGATAAAATATTATGGTGAAGAAATAATAATAAAAAATTATTTAGTCTTCAAGAATTTGGATCTATCTACTTATCTATTTATTATTTAATTAGATAGTCGATTTTTTATTTTCCGTACAGTGTAAGGTAATTGATAAAAAATTAGCGATAAAATAAAAATATGTACATTTAGGAATTTAATCTAAATCTAAATAACATTGCGCATGTAATTACGACATTTAAAATCTCCGAGGATAATGTTTTTAATTTATTGAGTGTTTGACAATGACGATATGCCAAAGTTAATGTCGAGACTGTGATAATTAAAATTTTTTAAAAATATCATTTTATACTAATTAAATACTGTAAATATAATCTTTGAGTTTTATCAGGTAAAAATAGTACGTAAATGAGATAATTAAAAATAAAGCAATGAAGCAATGTAAATAAAGTTTTAATATTTATATTTATTAATTTTAGGAGTGAAGATTTAAAGAAGAAAATAATTGACCTGGATTTTTTTATTGTGACCCCATATTGACAGTCACAATTACCGTGAAGAGCCGGGTATCACAGTGATCTCATTGAATAGATTAGAGTGAAGGGCGCCTAAGCATCAATAATCGAGTAATAAATAGTAAATTATCCAAACATTACCACGAGGGGACTCGGATATGTATTTATAGTCTTTTCCAATCTCAATTATCATTTAATCGGTCTATAAATATTCTTTCTTTCTTACCGAGGTAATTTATTTACCGGGCTTGCCAAAAAAAAATCTCTTTTATAACAATTATTTACTCAAGTTATTTAATAAAATTATTTTTGGCGTCTTACTAGGTCAGTGACCGCAATAAATTACCTCCTTTAATTACATATTTAATATTTTCATTTTTTTTATCAATAATAATATTTATCTTCACAAAAGTTATTTATAATTAATAAATAATTTTTTTAGATGCCTTACCCATTTTTTTTTTATTTTTTTATTTATAAAAAAATTTTTTTGTTTTTTTAATTAATCATCGTAATAATTAATAATAGCGACACAATTTTTTTAGTTCAAATTGATCCGCGCTTTATCAAAAACAAACACATTTATATTCTTCTTTTTGTTCTTAATCAACTAATCACTTTATGGTAAGCCAAATACAATAATAATTATAATTTTATTTGCTTATAAATTATTTTGAAAAAAATTTTAAGTTATGGAAATTAAAATTTTTTAATTTTCCAGAGGATGTCTAACACTTCACGCTCTTGCTGCGGTTACTGCTCTGAGACTACTCTAATCCTGTGCCGCTTCATTGGAACATATATAAATTACATTTGATAAAACGTAATAAAAATGGGTTCATATATGTAAGTACTACGTATATGGCTATAAGTATGTATATTAAGCTTTTTACAACAATATCAAAGGCAATATAATTTTTTACGATAGTTTATCACCCGACTAATTAAAATTCTTTATTAAATTCCAATAATTTATAAAAAAATTTTTGGTAAATATTTACTAGTGATAAAATTAAAGTTAGCCGATGTCTAAAAATTTTTAGATTTTTTTTTTTCTATTGAAAAAATTATTACAAAAAAACAAAAAATATTTTCATTTGTAAAAAAATTTAAAAAACTACAAGTGCAATTTTTTAAAAATATTTTTTAACTCTAATTTATTAATAAAAAAAAATTTTAATTTTAATTTTTAAATATTTTGACAACCGTCGGAGCGAAGAAACTTTTTACTACTGTATTTAATTTTTTGCGAAATAAATTTTAACGCGTTGTAGCTTATGTAAAAACTCCGATATAAAAAAAGTGTGAATATTTAAATTAATAATTGCAATAATTCATAGTAATAAAAAAAGAATTTTTGTCGTTAATCTAAGCATTGTTGATTTAATTAGAAGTAATAATATTTATCATAATGAAGAGTACGAGATTAATACAAATGAATAATTAATTCATTCAAATTATCAGTTGCAATAAAATTTTTTACACAGCTTCTCTCATCAATTATTACTATTGTGCAATTTATCAGCAAATTAACTAATAGTTCCGATTATTACAAATGATTGTTTAATTTATTATCTCCAATTATCATTTTGTTTTATATTCATAATAAATTATTGTAGTTTAAACTACGCGTAATTTTTATAAAATTATAGCTTTACACTAAAATTATAATTAACATTTTTTTCACTTGAGTCATTTTAATTATTAGAGTTAAAAAATTATTTTTTTATTTTATGTCTGTAGTCTACAGTACTGTAGACAGTTCTACAAGATTTTATCTGAAGGCAAAACTCTGTGGTAAAAATACTTCAAACAAAAATATCCATTGACAAAATACGTGACGTGATACGCATCCCATGAAGAAAATATTATATATTTTTATTTTTGATATTATATTAAAGAAAATTTAAGTGAAGAAAATTAAAATTAATAAATACTTGACCGATAATTTTTTTGATAATTTATTTTTTTTCAATTATAAATTGTAATTTGAAATTTTAAGTAAAAATTGATGATCCTAATAATCTATATTATTAAGAGAATAAAAAAAATTTTGTCTTCAGGATAAAATTTTGTCATATGATAAAATCATTTTTTTTAGTGAAATTTAGTGATATTTATATGTAGTATATATATATGTATATATGAAAAATAATATTATAATTAATATTTGTTTATTTTCCAGATAATCAATCTGATGTAAGACCTTTGTAAATAATTATTGAAAGGGTTCAGAGTTTGAAGCGACCTTGATGGATGTCAGCGTGGTAATTGACGCAATAAATATTAAATTCTAGAAACTACATCTAATTTTTAATCGTAATTTTAATCTACAATTAAAAAACACTAAATACATTACTCAGTAAATTAATAAATTTTCGTAATCAGTACTGCGCTTAAATTTTACTAATGGTATAAATAATTCATTGACTCTTATCAAAATTCTTTTTCAACACTTATGAAATTTCTTTAGTTATTCTATGAGAAAATTGGTAATAAATTCAGAGCGTTAAAATATTTATTATTTTAACGAAAGAGTAATGACAGTCATAAGACTTGGTATGCGTAATATCTAATTCACGTGAATGCAATTACCTCTTTAAGTGAATTTTTTCCACCAGAGAAACGAGTGAAAATCAGACCAGTGTAATTTCTTTAAGCCTTATGTGCAACATTTTACATAATAAGTATATAATTTGTAGTGATAAAAAAAAAAATAAGTTTACCTACTCGCTTACTTTTATAAACCAAAGAATTAAGAATGAAAAAATTAATATAAATAAATTTGTAATAAATAAAATCAATTAGATTAAATTGAAATGTATTGACAAATATAAAATAATGGATTATATTTTAACTCAAGGTAAAAAGTACAAGGTGCTTTTTTGAATGGAAAAATTTAGTTAGATTTTAAATAATTATGGTGGGGAAAAAGTTAATTAAACCGGTGCAATTCAACAATTCGTTCAGTCTTGACTCAAACGTTGACCAGTTATATTTTTAACAAATAAAATTTATAACTTCATTTTTTTTTATCAAATTATAGAAAAAATATTTTTAATCTTAGCTTATAGCCACTGAGATTTATTCATTTATTTCTTCTTGAAGTATTTTAATTGAAAATTTAAAGTTCATTATGCCAAGTGGTAAAAAAAGAGTCGCAATAATCGGCGGGGGTGTTGCTGGATTAATTGTCGCAAGACATGTGTCAGCCAGAGCAGAAGACTATAGCCTTATGTTATTTGAACAAACTGACCAAGTAGGAGGCACTTGGGTTTATACTGACAGAACTGAAGTTGACAAGAATGGTCTTCCTGTACACAGTAGCATGTACAAAAATCTGAGGTATATACATTTTTCTATTTTTTATTTTTAATTTTGAAAAATAATTTTTTTTTTTTTTTTTTTTTTTTTAATAATTCTAACTACCAAACTTGACATTTTTTAAGATATAAGCTCATCCCGATGTTATACTCATCAAGAGCTTTAATTTGAGTACCCACATGCATTTTTATATATTTTTCATATATACATATTTATAAATATATAAAATATATGAAAAATTGATGTGGGTACTTAAATGAAAGGTCTTGAATAGTATAACATAGAAATGAGCTTATATCTTTAAAAATGTCAATAGTTGAGAAAATACAAGGTCATTTCTTCTTAATTCTTTATTTTAGAACAAACTTACCTAAAGAAATCATGCAAATACCGGATTTTCCTTTTAAAGACGAGGATGGACCGTCTTTTGTGCATCATTCCGTAATTCGTCAATACTTACAAGACTACACTCAGCATTTCAATCTCTTCCCTCATATCAAAGTATTTTTTTTTATTTTTTCTTCTTTGTAAATTAAGAGTAAGTATACTGAAGAATATTGTGAAATTTTTCAGCTAAATACTCTGGTAAAACACGTAGAACCAGTAACTTCACGTGATCAGACAACTTGGTTGGTCACCTATAAAAATATGGCGACTATGGAAGAAACTTCAGCAAGATTTGATGCGGTAATTCTTTGTAATGGCCACTATACTGTAGGAAATATTCCTAATATAAGAGGAAAAAGTACTTTCAATGGTACTTGCATTCATAGTCATCAATATCGACTGCCGGAGAAGTACAAAGGAAGAAATGTTTGTATCCTTGGAGCTTCTTGGTCTGGAATTGATATTGCTATTGAAGTGTCTAAATATGCTGAGAAGGTTTTTATTTATATTCTTCTTTAGTTATTTATATTTATTTTAAGTTTTTTATATTCTTCTTGAGTTAATTATATTTTTTTTTAAGTCTTTTATATTCTTCTTAAGTTAATTATATTTTTTTTTTAAGTATTTTATATTCTTCTTAAATTAGATTCTATTAAAAAATAAATAAATTAATAATTAATAATTATTTTTATAGGTTTATTTAAGTCATAACTTACCAGAAGGATTGAAAGCCAAGATAGCGAACAACGTCGAACAAAGAGCGGGTATTGAATTTATTAATGGCAAAACTTTTTACTTCAAAGACGGAACTTCTGCTGAGATTGATGACTTCATTTATTGCACGGGTAATTAAAAAATAAATAAAAAAATTATTATGAAATATAATTTGATTTATGAGCCAAAATTAAATCTTAAAATTATCTGTTATTAGGTTACAAGTTCACTTACCCATTTATGTCCGACAAGGTGACAATAAAAACAGACGATAATCATGTCGAGCCGATTTACAAACACCTTGTCCATGCAGATACAAAAAATCTGTTTTTCATGGGCTTGCCGGGAATAGTAATACCCTTCCCGATGTTCCATATTCAGTCTCAGTATATTTTAAGGATTCTTGACGGAGATATTAAACTACCTTCTTCTGAAAAAATGAAATCTGATTATGAAAATGAGAAAAAATTGCTTCTTCAACAAGGAATTCCAGTAATTTTTTCTTTTTGTATTTTGTATTATTTTTTTCATTGCTCGAAGTGTAACTTGTCTTTTTTTTTTCTTTTCAGATAAGACATATTATTAAAATGAAGGAACGCCAGTGGGCTTACTATGATGAAATCGCAACCGCGGCAAATGTTGCATCATTTCCACCGGTTATTAAAAAAATTTACGATCACTCCAGTGCTATGCGGGAATTAGATTTCATGACCTACAAGAATTATCAGTATCGAATTATTGACAAAGAAAATTTTACCGTTTGTTACGGTAAACAGGAATAAAAGAAGATTCCATTTATTGATTAAATTACAGAAGAAGATAAATTTATTTATAACAAAAATTTTTATACTTTTTTTATTGAGAAAAAACAAAATATTTTAATTATATTTGAGTTAGCTGTCATTTGACCATTTTTTAATTTTATTTAACAAAAAAATTTGTTCCGAAAAATTATTTTTAAAAAATTGCATTTTTAATTTATTAAAATTTCTAAATACCCATTTTTTTTATGCAGCAATTTATTTGTTAGAAAAACTATCAAAATTATCAATTATCGGCTAAATTAATTTATAAAACTAAAATTAGCTGAAGTTTTTAATTTTTTGATTATTTTTCATTTATTAAATTACAATTAAAAAATATTTTTTAAAAAATACACTTACAGTTTTTGAAGTTTTTTACACGTACAAATTTTTTTTAATTTTTTTGTAATGATTTTTCCAAAAAAAAAAAATTCTAAAAATTTTTAGATGTCGGCTAACTTAATTTTTATAACATTTTATATTTTTATATTTTAAATTTAAATCACAACTTTAAAGTTAGCTGTCACTTGACAATTTTTTAATTTTTTTTTAATAAATAAATTTGCTCTAAAAAATTATTTTTAAAAAATTGCATTTGTATTTTTTTTAAATTTCTAAATGTCAATTTTTTTTGCCACAATTTATTTGTCACAAAAATTCTTAAAATTATTAACTATCAGCTGTTACTAATTGTTACTAATTTTATACAACTGAAGTTAGCTGACAGCTGTCAATTTTTTTGATTTTTATTTAAAAAAAAATTTTTTTTAATTAACTGCGCAATGACATGCGCAATGGTTCTTAGTTTTTAGAAACTTCCTATACATAACACGTGTATAGTGTCATATTAGCAACAAAGCCGAGTGAAATAGAAACTGTTTGTCAACAAAAGATCAATTTTCTCCCAATAAAAAATAAGTTTATTAAAAAATAATAAACTGACAGTTTTACTGCAAGTAAAAAGGAGTATTAAAATAATTAATGTAATTATTAATTAAGTATGAGTCAGACAAGCAACAAACAAAAAATGACAGTGACCCGGGATAGTGAAAACTCGTCAGACAAATTGTTAAAAAATAAAAACGACAATGAATTACTGAATGACGACCAACGAAATCCTGCTTCGTATCAAATCAGTCCTCAGCTTGCTGACAAGTAAGTAATTAATTGACAGCTGATTATTTATTATTTATTATTTTTTTAATATAACCTAGATGTTTATTGTTGATGATTGATAATTTACTTTTTTCTAGATTTAAACCGCAGTTAGTGAAAGAAATAATTCATGATGTGCTGCATGATCAATTGTCATCGAAAGTGTACAACGTTCAAGATGCCAATAAATGGGGCAAGGAAATTTCTGATATTATTAAAAATAAAGTCAAAGGTATTTTTTTATAGAAATATTTATTTTAATTTTTATAATTTTTTTAACATATAAAATATAAATTAAGCAAGAAAAATTTATTTTAAAAATTAAAGCTGTCAAAAATAATAAATGCAAATTCTTAAAAATAATTTTCTAGAACTAGTTTATTTTTAAAGATAAATAATATAATTTTATTAAATAAAAAGTTAAAATTTAATTTGTGTTTTTAAATTTTAGAACTAAATTTTCAACAATACAAGTACATTGTGAATGTAGTCTTGGGTGAACAGAGGGGTGCTGGAGTTAAAATAGGAACCAGGTGTCTATGGGACGCAGAAGCCGATGATTATGCCCATGGAAATTTTATCAATGTATGTAAACACTTAAAATATTTTATTTAATTTACAAGATTCATTTTATTTATTTTGTTTTTTTTTTTTAGGAAACGATATTTTGTGTTGCATGTGTCTACGCCGTATTTTTTTACTAAAAATTTTATTTATTCTTAGAGTATAAATGTGTCTGTTTTAATGTATATCAGTACTTTTGATTATGTTAAAAAAAAAATTTAACTTAAGTAGGTAATTTAAATGAATTTAATATTAGCTCTTTATTTATTTTCTTAATGCAAGAAACAGTTGACAGTAATTTTTGTTGTAAAATTTTAAATCAATGTCAGTTGAGTTTAAATAAAAATGTCTGATGTAGAAGCAAATCAATCTAACCGTAACTCAAGCTCAGTGCCTCTTAATCTAGAAGTTTTTGCGACACATGACGAATTGATAGAAAGAGTTTCTCAAGAAATTCATTCTCCATGGAAGTGGATTCCAGTTTTGACGTACTTAGCCTCCGCGCTAACTGGATACGTAGCATCGATTTTATTTTATTTATTTTGGGTAAAAAAAATTCAATTAAATTAAAATAAATTTTATTATTGATTTAAATTAAAATGAAAAATTTTTATGCTTTAGGAAGACATTTTTGGAGGAAATTGTCCGCTGTGGGCTACAGTAGAGCCTCCAGTACACGTCAGAAGCATGAGAAGCATGGATGGCTCGATTATAAATGGCAATAATAATAATGAAGATATAATTACTGACTGGAGATCTAAAGTGCTGGTTACTTTTTTATACAAAACACATTGCCAGTATTTTCATTTTGTTTGTCTGTGCTCGTGTTCTTTCGGAATTATCTGGTGTATGTTATTCGCTAGATGCGCTACAGGAATGTAAGTTTATTTATTTTAAGTAAATAAAATAATTTAAAATTATTAATTTATTAATTTGGAAATTTATCCAACAGATTTGGAGCTCAATGGCTGATAGTTCCACCAGTTTTCATTTTTCATGTTATTTTCACGATAGTAATTTATCAATCTGCTTATGATTATTATCAAGGATACAAAAGTTTTACAGCAAATTTAAAAGTGGTCGCTTCCAAGTATATGAATGTCACTACAATGACTAAATATCCCCTGTAAATAATTTAATTTAATTTAATTTTTTTTTATTCATAATCGATTAAAAATTTTAATGATTAAATTTTTTCAGTGATTGTCAATTAGTAATTCATTATTTAGAAATATTTAACTTCAATACTTCTCACAATTTATGTGAAGTTCAAGAACTTCTTCAGGTATTTAAATTAATTTTTATATTTAAATGATACTGAAATTAAGAGACATCTGACAATTTTTTTAAAAAATTTCATCTATTACAAATGCAATTTTTCAAAAATATTTTTTTGGCCTAGCATATTTTTAAAAAAAAAAATTTTCAAATGTCTTTTAATTTCAGTGTCATAAATTAAAAAAATCTATGTTTCATATCATTCTCACCAATAGTCAATTTATAATGATAATTATTTAAGCTGCATTCGAAAATGCTCTATCTCTAGATACATAATTAAAAAATGACCTTGTATCTTGTGAACTATTGACATTTTTAAAGATGTAAGCTCATCTTGATGTTACACTCATCAAGACCTTTCATTTGAGTACCCACATCAATTTTTCATATATTTATATATAATATATATATGTAAATATGAAAAATATATGAAAATGCATGTGGGTACTCAAATGAAAGCTCTTGATGAGTGTAACATCGGGATGAGCTTATATCTTTAAGAACGTCAATAGTTAAAAAAGTACAGCGCAATTTAATAAGTCAAGGCAGTCACATAGTGACTGCAAGGTTGCTAGTAATTATTTTTTATAAATAATATATATTTTACAGCTCATAATGTCTGGAATGGTTTGGAGTTGGATCGGCGGCTTGGCGTTCCTTATATTTCGCATCATCGTTGTCAACGACTTCAGACTATTGAGAACAGTCGCCTACAGAGTGCCTAAAAATACAATTTCAATCAGAGACGACCGAAATCTTGAAAAAATAAAGCCTGACCCACCAAGAAGAAAAAGAAAGAAGGAATACAAAAAATTGACCTTCTTGTTAGCTCAAACATAAAAAAAAAAAAAAACACTTAAAATTTTATTATTAAAATACTTTAAATAAATTAATCATCGTTTTCTTTCATGCTCTGTATTCTAGATCTAAGCTTCGCGTATTCAACCCCGCGGCTTGACATTTCTTTGATCAACTCCGGAGTCACAGAGAAAAGTTTCCGCTGCAGTGATAATATTTTTTTTCTCTTCGCATCTTTTTGACGTCTCAGCTTATTAAATTCAACTTGCAATTTATTTTTAATTTCTTCCAACTCTCCAAGTTTGTTTTTATAAATTAAAATATTATTATCTAGACTCAGCGATTGTTCTTTGACTTGTGATAACATCTATTTTTTAAAACAATCTCTTTAAAAATAATTACCAACAAAAAAAAAAAATACCTACGCGTCAGTAGTACTTACGTCAATTATTGCGACACATTTATTGTGATGACTTTCGATTTTTTTTTCTCGCTTATTGAAAATTTCCACATGAGAGTCTTTAATCATCGACAAGTTCTCGTACTCTGACACGGTGTAACCTTCACCTAGAATATTAATTCTAGAAAGTTCCTCGTTTAATTTCTTCAAAATAATCTCCAATTTAAACAAAACGACGCGCGTGTCTCTCAAATTTTCCAAACGACTCTGCATCTTAGCCAGCAACCCACCAATTTTTTTATTAACATGCGCTAATTTATATTTACTGTCTTGTCTTTTCAAAGCTTCAACTCCAATCTCAAAAAAACGGACTCGGAATTCTTCAAATGATTTTTCAAACTCCGCTCGCCGGGAGTCGTACAATTTTTTTGACTCTTCGCTTACTTGGACTAAATCTTTCCTTGAACTCTCCAAAGAATTTTTGACTATTTCAAACTCTTTCAATACAGCTTCGTACCTAAAATAAGTACCAAAAAAAAAATAAGTTTTAAATAAAATTAGTCATGTAATTGTAAAAATATTAATTTTTTTTTTTTTACCTATGATCGGAATGAATGGTCGAGAAAATATTTGATTTCTCAAAATAATTAACAAACTTTTTTTTCTTCAAAAAATCCCGGGACTTTTTATGAAGAAAACTATTTTCCCACTTCAAATATTTACGCTCTTCCCAGATTTTTTTTATCTGAGCTATCATATCTAATCTTTTGGCATTTGACAATTCAATTTTTTCTACAAAATCTGAATTTTTTTCTAAAAAATTAAAATTATTTTCACCTATTTCTTCTGAATAAAATTTTTTTTCAAAATTAATTTCTTCATTATTATTTATATTGAACCTAGATTTAACTAAATTTTCATTAGATGTAATTAAACTTTTTATTTCTTCTTCATTGTAAGCTTCATTTAAATCCTTCGAAGAATCCAATTTAATAGACTCAGACATCTTCTTAAATCAAATAAATAATACAAACCTCAATGATAGATTTTATAAAAAAAATGTAAAAGTTACTCGTGTAAATAAAAAATAAAAAACAATCTGAAGTTATATACAAATAAATAAAATTTTTATAATTATTTATTTGTTGAAAGAAAATTATGCAAAATTTTCACAAAAAAAAAACTTGATAAAATTTATGTAATAATTTTCAAATATTACTTGTAAAATAAATTGAAAATTAATTTTTAAATAAAGTAAAAGACCCAATTATTAACACTTGCAATTTTATTTTAACTAGCAACCTTGCAGTTTGTAATAAATTAATAAATATAATTTTAGAATAATAAATTTAAATAATTTTTTTAATTAGAATAAAATTGCAAGTGTCAATAACTGGATCTTTTACTTTAAATATAAGAAAAAAAAAAAAAAAAATTAATGAGCAAATCTGTGAGCCATATTAGCACTACGATAAACATTTCTTCCTCTCAAAACCAGCTCTTGACACGGAGACTTGTGAGTATCTTCAGTAGGCTCGTCATCGGCAGCCCTAAGTTGAATCAAAAACATGCGTCTAGGTCTGTCGGAAAGATTCAAGTACGATCCATGAAGAGTCAAGTAAGTAAAAGCGATTACTTCTCCTTTTTTAGCGCAGACTGGTGTGGCTTCGGACAGCGGGTACTTCTCAGGATCTACGTAATGATAAGCTTCGTTCTTTTCATCAATAATTTTCTTCGGAGGAAGAGGTCCCAGCTTGTGGCTTCCAGGGTAAATCGCCAGGCCACCGTTCGCTGGAGTAGTATCATCAAGATGAATGAAGACTGCTAGCATGGTGTGCTTCTTGTGAGGAAAATACGGGTAGTCTTGGTGCATCAAATAGGGAGCTCCTTTCTCCGGAGGCTTGATGTGAGCTTTTGTATGGTGCAAAAGAATGTCCTTGGTGTCCATGATGTCTTCCATCGCGTCCAGCAAATTGGAATTTGTTATCACGCGGGTGAAAACTGCGCTGTGCATCTGGAGATTGTGGATGGATTTTACCTGAAGAAATTAATTCATAAAAATTATTGTAAAAAAAAAAAATAATTATTAAAAAAAATTTTTTTTAAGACTTACAGTAACATTGCGGTTGCCAGATAAATTCTTCATGTCATTTCCAGCCCAAGCTGACTCCAAACCTGCCAAGTCTTCTCGTCTTTTGCGCTCGAACAATTCGTCGTACTCTGCAGACATTTCTTCTATTTCTTTTGGTGTAAATACATTGGTAAGTTTTACGTATCCATTGTCCTGCCAACATTTCTTCTGCTCTGGAGTACAAAATTTAAGTTTGTTCATTTTTATTTTATTTAAGTTAGTTTTACTTTTTAAGTTTATTGCTTGCAATTCAAGACTAATCACAGATGCGATAATTGAGCTATTAAATAATAAACTTCCCACTCGGATGTAATTATTTGTCAATAACATACGAGTTAGTGGAAAAGTTCGATGTTACGGTAATCGAATACAAGTTTTTTATAAAAAGTTACACTTTTATCTGCATTGACATTTGACCTTCGATATTAATTTATTATAATTAAACGTAAATTAATCTATTCCTAAACTTAAGAATAATACAGAAAAAAAAATTTAATTTTTTATTTTATGGCATGAAAATGATTAATTTTTAATAGTAAACTTGCAGTCACTTATGAAACTTTATTTTATTAAATAATGACTTTTGTTAAATTGCACTGTATTTTCTTAACTATTGACATTTTTAAAGATACAAGCTCATCCCGATGTCATACTCATCAAGAGCTTTCATTTGAGTACCCACATGCATTTTGATATATTTTTCATAATTATAATATATATATAAATATATAAAATATATGAAAAATTGATGTGGGTACTCAAATGAAAGGTCTCGACGAGTATAACACCAAGATGAGTTTATATCTTTAAAAATGTCAATAGTTGACAAGATACAAGGTCATTTCTTAATTCTATATCTAGAAAATTGTTAATTTTTATTATTTATTTATTAATATTTTATTATTTTAAGTTTTATGGCTAAGTGACAATATTTTCGCTGTATGTTAAATTATAAAAAAATCATTTTTTTTAACATTGACACTCGACCTTAAATATTTAATTCACTACAATCAAATATATATTAAAAAAAAAAATTGAGATAAAAATTTTGCTGAATCGATTACATATAAATTATATAACACATTTGCAGTCGCGTAACATTAAATTTGATATTTCTTGTATTTAAAAATATCAAACAGTCTTCTTTAAATAGTTAACAGTTAAAAAATTGTATCTAATTGCAATAAATTTAATTGATAAAAGTTATCTTAAAAATTTAAATCCTTTAACAGATTCCTTGGACTGGTACCAAAGATATGAGTTTTCTGGTCGATTGCAACTTCTTCTGTCAAGCTCGTCGTCTTCTAGACCTGCAACGAGTTCTCGCTGGTCGTCGCTGTACACCCTCACCAAATTATCACACTTGCAGTCTATTGTGACGTCCTCGTGGTAGAATTGGATTGTAAAACACGGGCTCGAGTGGACTGGCAAATTGTACTGAGGTTTAGGCATGAAATAGTCAGATCTGGTATTCGTATCGCTTTTCTGGAGCAATATGAAGGTGTTGGTCAAGCCTAGAGGCACTGTCATTGCTTCTTGGAACTCTGGACTCTCAACTAAAGACCTGGATAAATTAAAAATCAAATAATTAATTTTATTAATAAAAAATTTAATAATTTAGGAAGTATTTTTATGATACCAACGTTAGCAGAGATTTTTTTTTTTTATTTTTGATCATTTATTATTTATTTATTTATTTATTGAGATTTAAATGCCAAGGCAAAAGCCAGATGGCAAAAGTATGAAAGAAAATAAATAAAGTACATATAAAACCATAAACATAGACATTATCAATATGATTAGATTATAAATCATAACAAATAAAATCACTCATTAATTTGAGCAATAAAATTTTGTACATATCAGTTTGTTCTATAAATTTTACGCACTTATAAATTACTCTTTTTATTTATTTTTATAGTATTTTTATAAATTAAAATTTAAAAAATGATACTAAAGTCAGCTGACATCTGTCAATTTTTTTAATTTTTATAATAAATCAATGATAAAAATAACATTTTTTAAAAATGTTTTTTTTTTTTTAATTTTTAAATGTGAAATTTATTATTAAAATTTTTTTATAAAAATAAAAAAAAATTAACATTTGTCTCTTAATTTCAGTATCATTATAGAAATTTTTAATTGATACTTACTTCATTAAAGAAAGAAGCGGTTTTCTAAAAGAATGCTGATGCTCCACGTGTTTTCTGCTACTCAAAATAATTCCAGGTAATTTAAGTTTCAAACAAAACTTCGGTGTGATTGTGGTAGCGCCAATTACCACAACAACTTCTCTTACATCGCACCCTGACAAATGTAACTGCGATGACAGCTGAGAGGTCATGTTGTCCAGAGTATTAAATAGTAATTTAGTAGAATTAAAATTCCTGTCCGACGGTTTTATTTTAGTTTGAAACTTCACTAGAGTATCAAAAGAAAATGGTATTTGCTGTTTCTGAAACAATATATACTTTATCAGTTCAATAATTATTTTCGAACAGGATTCACTTGTCAGAGGTTCTTCCAGTTTGACAGCTATCGACGCTTCTTTTTGTTTATTTTTTGATGCCATTATTTAATTAATTTTTTAAATAAATTTTATCGTCGAAATTTCATTCATAACCTCTAACTGCTCTGCTGGATTTATTGAGCTTCACAATAGCACTTTTTTTAATAAACAAATAATCATTTATAAAAATTGTAATTTTTACACTTGTTTACTATTTAAAAAATTATTTTTCGAATGATTATTATTGAAATATTTAAAAAACAAGCAATTATTATTGATGTGATCGGACAACAACCAGGAGCGCGAGTTTTGTTGTGGTAGCGCAGCTCCGTCTGGGTTTAAATGCTGAAACATAAAAATTAATTTAACAGATGTTTGATAATTTTTCTAATAAATTATTGAATAAAAAAACTGACATTTAGAAAATTTAATAAATTAAAACTGCAATTTTTTAAAAAGAATTTTTCGAAACAAATTTTTTTATTCAATAAAATTAAAAAATGGTAAAGTGACAGCTAACTTTAATACAATTTCCGAAACTTAACGAAAAAAACCGAATTTAGCCGAGAATTAGTCTTCTTTACCGATCGTTCAATTCCGAGTCCGGGCGAAGAAACCCGACGAGTGAGTTTTTAGTTCAGTGTGTTTCTTGATAGTGACTACCACGCAGAGCTGAACTAAATTACTGAAAACTCAAAACACAAGCATAAATAATTTACTGAAATGGCGGAAGGAAAAGCACGACGTGTTGCCCAAACAGAAGATTTATCAAACGTTGAATTTGAAACCAGTGAAGATGTTGAAGTTATCAATACGTTTGATAATATGGGACTGCGTGATGAATTATTGCGTGGGATTTACGCTTACGGTAAGCTAATAATTTTTCTTTAAATTTTGTTGGAAAATTTTAACCTAAAAAAATGTTTTTTTTTTTTATTTTTATTGTGGTTAATTTTGAAATAATTTTTGTAGGCTTTGAAAGACCATCTGCTATTCAACAGAGGTCCATAAAACCCATGATGAAAGGCCGAGATGTGATAGCACAAGCTCAATCCGGTACTGGTAAAACTGCAACTTTCTCTATTGCCATTCTCCAGTCTCTGGACACTCAAATCCGGGAAACACAAGTCCTAGTTCTCTCGCCAACTCGTGAGTTAGCGGTTCAAATCCAGAAGGTAATTCTTGCTCTGGGAGATTTTATGAATGTCCAGTGTCATGCTTGTATTGGTGGAACTAACCTCGGCGAGGATATCAGGAAGCTTGATTATGGACAACACGTTGTTTCTGGAACTCCTGGACGTGTTTTTGGTAACTATTATCTAAAAATAAATAAATGTATTAAAAAAAAAGTTTGCGCGCCAAATTGATAAAAAATTTGATTTATGAATAAAAAATACTTGAATATAAATATTAAAAAAAAAAAAAAAAAAAAATTACTTGAAATTAAGGTCTAAAAGTTATAAGAAATACTGAAAAAGCAATACTTTAGTATCATAATTATTAAGTGTTATTGATTTTAAATTATCAACTTTATTAATAATTAATAAATTTATTTAGATATGATCAAGAGGCGAACACTCAGAACCCGAGCCATAAAGATGCTTGTACTTGACGAGTCTGATGAAATGTTGAACAAGGGATTTAAGGAACAAATTTATGATGTGTATCGTTATTTACCTCCAGCGACACAAGTTGTGCTTGTATCTGCTACGTTACCACACGAAATTCTTGAAATGACTTCTAAGTTCATGACTGATCCTATTCGTATTCTCGTTAAACGGTAAATTTAATTAATTAATTAATTTATTTATTTATAGATTTAATATCTCAAGTATTAATAATAAAAAAATTAATTGAACAATTTTTATTAATTAAAAAATTAATTTTGTTATTTTTATTAATTTAAAAATTAATTTTATAATTTTTATTAATTAAAAAATTTATTACCCTAGTGATGAGTTGACACTTGAAGGAATAAAGCAATTCTTCGTAGCAGTAGAACGTGAAGAATGGAAGTTTGATACATTGTGTGATTTATACGACACATTGACCATCACCCAGGCTGTTATTTTCTGCAATACCAAACGCAAGGTCGACTGGCTTACAGAGAAGATGCGAGAGGCTAATTTCACAGTTTGTTCAATGCATGGAGATATGCCTCAAAAAGAGCGTGATAACATTATGAAAGAATTCAGATCTGGACAGAGGTAACTATAGATCAATTATTAATTATTTTTTAACAATCATTTTGATTATAATTTATTAATAAATTAATAATTATTTTTTTTTATTTTTTAGCCGTGTTTTAATTACAACAGACGTCTGGGCACGTGGGATTGACGTTCAACAAGTATCATTAGTCATAAATTATGACTTGCCCAACAACCGTGAGTTGTACATCCACCGAATAGGCAGATCAGGTCGTTTTGGACGTAAAGGTGTCTCTATAAACTTCGTCAAGACTGACGACATTCGTATTCTCCGGGATATTGAACAATATTATTCCACGCAAATCGATGAAATGCCAATGAACGTCGCTGATTTAATTTAAACACTCTCTATCACTTTAATAACACTACAAATAATTAATCACTTAATTATTATCACTTATTGTATTTTTAATGAATTTACAGTTTCAACTGTATCTAAAAAATTCCAACAAATATATGTTTAGAGATAAAATTATCGACTTATGTAAAATCAAGTATTTAATTTAATATGTATTGTATTTAAGATTTCATATGAATATAATTTTTTCTTTTTTTTTAATGTTAAATCAGATGTTTATGTGTTTTAGGAGATATTGTAATTTCTAAGGTGGAGAATTAAAAATATTTGGAGTAAAAATTAAGTGAAGAGTTAAATTTTATCAAATTTATATCCTCTAAATTTTTTTTTCTTCTGCAAATCATTAAGCATTAAGATATTTTTTAAAAATACAAAAATACAAAAGGTATGTTAATTTTTAATATTTAATACTTAAAGAATTTTAAATTAATAAAATTACAACACTAAAGTTGACGGATATTAAAAATTTTTTTGGAATTTTATAGAAATTAAATTATTAAAAAAAAAAATAGATTATATCTTTCTTACCTTAGAGTTTGACAAGCTCCAGCAGATGTGAATAAATACAATTGTCCACTGGAATATACTGAAAAATTAAAATTAAAAAATTTTATTAGTAAATTTAAAAAAAAAAAAATTATTTGAAATGAAAATATTAAATTAATTTAAAAAATCGCTTAATATTTTTTAAAAAATTAATAACAAAAAATATAATTACTTAGTAATAATAAATAATAACTTAATTACTATTACTTCTATTTTGACTGAGATAGTTAAGTCATAAGTTAAAGTATTGCAATCCTTAAAGAAGAAATAAAAGATCTTGAAGTCCAAAGTTAAGCGAATGAAGTTAAATGTAATTCAATGTATTATCCAGACTTTTTTTGTTCTTATTTGAAAAGTCGCGGGTAATTGTTAAAATTAATTAACAAGATTGGGTGTGTTAGTGTGTAAGAATGGTTTAACATGAGAGTAAACATCGGAGATGACGCGCAAGCGTTTTGCTTTGGGAAAATTAATCTGCTCGGTCAGTATCACAGCCCCGCGTGTGCAGTAAAAGAGTAGAGAGAGAGTTTTAAGAAATCAATAACAACCCCAACTCTAATGGTACTCTGTGTCTATGTACTGTTCACAAGTACTACATATAATAGAGCAAATGGTTATATTTACTGCACCACGGAACGTCAACTATCGACTTCACATTCTTAATTAATTGTTTTTCTAAAACTTTGTACACAAGTGTCTACAATACGTCGATTTTAAATATTTAATATACTATCTTATATTTAAAATTTTAAATAATAATAATAATAATAATAATAATAATAATAATAATGATAAATAATATTATTCAATAACAACAACAAAGCTCAATGTGTTTCAATATAATATTTACATAAATTGGATATTTATAAAAATCTCACGGTTGATTAATTAAGTCAAATGTTTTTTACGATAAAAATAAAAGTCGAGAAAGAATCATGTGGTGTAAACAAAAGATGAAATTAATTTACGTTAATTGCACAGTTGCCAAGATAATGAGGAGACATATAAATTATTGGAGTCACTCAATATCACACAAAAATATTGCTAGGGGTAATTTAAATTTTGTAAAGTAAATTAGGTGACTGATAGGTGAAATAAATTAATTAATTTGTTTATTGATATTCAATAAATTGAGAAGAAATAAATTATTTTGTCAATAATAAATTTGTTTAAGTAGTATGTGTATTTAATTAATAAATTTATAAAATATGGATCAACAAGAAGACTGTGCGATGAGGAGGCAACAGCCTGTTCGTCGTTTTCAAAATGGGTATAAAAAAGATTGCTATGTATTGCCTCGTAAGTATTTATTAATTAATTTTTAGTAATAATTATTTATGATACAGAAAATAGTAGATGAATATTTTTATTTTTCATTAGAAAATTTTTTTTTTATTAAAATTTTTCGGTCAATTTAAAAAAAATTGAGTTTATAGTTTTTTGAATTATTAAATAGAAGAAATTTAAAAATTTTTAGCAATGATAATTTATGGTACAAAAAATAGTACTTGAATATTTTTATTTTCCATTAAAAAATTTTTGTGTTTATTTTTTATTATTAAAATTTTTAAAAAATTTAGTCGATAATTTTTTAATTATTTAAAAGAAGAAATTAAAAAATTTTTGGATTTAAATATAATTAATTATTTATAAGAATTTTAAAAAATATCAATTTTAGATTTTTACAAAGATTAAATAAAAAAAAAATTAAAACTGCAAATTTTTTACTATAATTAAATTGATATAATAATTCTAAAAATTGTCAGCTGATTTTTGTACCAAAAAAAAACACACACACACACATATTCTTCTTTTCAATTTCAATAAAAATAAAAAAAAAAATTTTTTTCTAGAAATAATTAAAAATAAACATCATATATCTTCTATTTGAATCACACGTTATATTTAATAATATAATTATTTATCTGTAATAAAACAACTTTGAGAGCTTAAGAAGACGATAAATAAAAATAACTCACCAAAAAAATTTCAGAATTGCAATCATCCAAATTAGAAGCGATAAATCATCAGAGCATCCCTCAGAAAAAAATTCGCATAGCCGTGTATCTGATGTCAGGAGTCCTGATGACGATGGAGGTCGAGAGAAGTATATCAGCCCAACATATTCTGTCAATAGTGCAAACGGAAGCCGAGCTGGGGTTATCACGAGCACCCTCGGCGACCGGTCAACCGGTGTTCGCGTTGTGGATGTGCTCTTCCGAGCTGGAGCTCCAGCTAAGACCTAGCCATCGGCCGGTGGAACTCGCCGGCAGGTGGAACAAGCTCCTCAGCAAGTACGGTTCCAGGAGAGGGCGCTCCGAGGAGGAACCGCTGCTCTACGTCCGAAGGAACGTTTTTCTCTCAAAGAAAGACGAAGAGCAGATCAAGGAGCCCAAAGTTGTTGAGCTGCTGTACGCTGAAGCGAGGCATAATGTTCTAGAAGGTGAATTAAAATAATAATAATAATAATAATAATAATAATAATCTTCAATTAAAATTTTATTGATATTATAAATTTAATAATTTTAGTAATTAATTATAATATTAATAATAATAATGATTCTTGAAGATATAAGCTCATCCCGATGTTACACTCATCAAGAGCTTTCATTTGAGTACCCACATGTATTTTTGATATATTTTTCATATAAACATATATATAATATATATAAATATATGAAAAATTGATGTGGGTACTCAAATGAAAGGTCTTGATGAGCGTAATATCGAGGTGAGCTTATATCATTAAAAATATCATTAGTTAACAAGATAGTTGAGTCAGTTCTTAATTATTAACATTTTTTAAGATTTAAGCTCATCCCGATGTTACACTTATCAAGAGCTTTTATTTGAGTACCAACATGCATTTTGATATATTTTTCATATATTCATATATATAATATATATAAATATATGAAAAATTGATGTGGGTACTCAAATGAAAGGTTTCGACGAGTATAACACCGAGATGAGCTTATATTTTTAAAAATTTAAATAGTTGACAAGATACAAGGTCATTTCTTAATTATGTATCTCGAGATAGACTATTTTCGAAGGCAGCCTTTGCAATAACCCAAAATTCACTAAAAATTTCCTTATTCTTTTAAAAATATAGATCATATTAAATTTATAATACCCTAAAATTGAAATTGAGTGTTAAAAAAAAAAACTTAAGAAACTTACCCGGTAGTTGGGAATTAAAATTAATAATTGGGTATCCATAATGCACGTTTAATCGATTTAGTAATAAATTGGTGTGTGTTATTTTTAGGAAGGTATCCGTGCGAAGGCCAGGCGAGGTACGCAAGCCTGGGTGCTCTGCAAGCGAGAATAGAGCTTGGACCCTACAATGCACAAACGCATACATTAGCGTACTTCAGGAAGCACAGAGCCAAGTTTTTACCGCATCACTATACATCACCTAGTGTATTGTTTGGGCTGGGGTTCGGTCTGGGTCTAGTTGGTGGAAAAGGCGCGCCAGAGGCCAGGCTGCTCGAGCAGTACAAGCGGATACCCAACCACTCGGGGACTAACCCGAATTCCCGCAAGCTTGTGAGAAAGTACTTGGAGTTTTGCTGGGGATTGCCCAGCTACGGAGCTGCCTTTTTTCACGGTCAAATTGAGCGACCAGTTCGTGGGCTCGCTTCCTGGATCACCAACCGGGACCAGCCTGTTCTGGTGGCCATCAATACCTCCGGAGTCTATATCGTTGATGACTCCCAATGTGTGAGTGTTTATTTTAAATTTCTTCTGTCACCTGAAATTATTCAATTAATCAATTAGTCAATTGATTAATTAAATTATTAATTTTAATATTGATTTATTGATTAATTTACTTAATTTTTTAGAGCTTGTTGCTGGGCTTGAAGTACTCGGAGCTGAGTTGGGAAATGGCTAAGCCGTCGGACGAAAATAATCCAGACTGTTTGCCTTGTTTATTTCTCCAGTTTCCGGTTAGGGAAAACGGCACACGGGTGTATAAAATACTACAAGTATTTTCTCGACAAGTGAGTACTAGTACTAGTACTATAAAGGATTATTTTGTTTGTAAATAAATTTTAGTGGGGATTTTATAGAGTCAATTTTATGTTTTACTGACGGATTTAAGGTTTATTATTATTGTAGAGCTTTTTTGTTGAGTATTTGTTGGAGTTTAAAATATTTTTTTAGAAAATCAAGAATCATGGAACCGTCAAAATAATTACTAAAATTTAAATGATTCTATTCAAATTATAATTAAAATTTTCTAAAAAAAAAAAATTTTAATTCCAACAAATATTTTACAAAAAAGCTCTACAATAATAATAAACCTTAAATCCGTCCATAAAACATAAAATTGAATCTATAAAATCTCCACTAAAATTTGATTCCATGATTCTTGATCTCCCGACAAAATATCTTAAAAAATTAAATTTTTTAGTAAAAAAAATTCAAAACATTAAATTAAAAAAAATTATTACAGATTTTGTGCTTTTTTTTTTAATTTTTAGGCTAAAAATAAGCATTTAAATCAATTGTTTAGAAAAAAAATTTATCGATCTTTTTAAGCTTTAGGTCATAAAATTTTTGAATTTCTAATACTATTTTGACGAGTAGTCTGTCACTGACATTTTGACATGATGCATTCATGTCATTTTCAGATTAAATTTTAAGCTTGTCAAGATTATACTCACAGCAATTTAATTTTAATTAATTCACCGTCAAATTAAAAATTAACTATGTTAAAAAAATCATTGAATTTTGTCTGCAAAAAATTGATTTTGATTAAAAATGTATTTTATTTTTTTTTTTAATTAAAAAAAAAAAAATTGTATACTCATAGAATTATTTATTAAATGATTGTTATCTTTTCAGGCAATAATGATGGATACTTTGATATCAGTATTCGCCGAAGACAGTCGTTTGACGGACGATAACGTCGACTCTGCCAATCAAAATCGTACAGAAGGTTCTGTGATAACAAACACCGGTAGTTTTACAAATAAACTCAGTAAATTTACACTTGCGACATTCGACGATCAAGGTAAATTATTTATTACAATACAAGTAGTATTAAATAATAATTCTTAAGAATTTTTTTTTGCTGAAAAGAGAAAAAAAAACCCGTTATAATTATTTTATTGTAATTATTAATTATATAAAAAATAATAATGGAATATAATTATAGGTCGTTGCATTGGACAAATGGGTTCGTGGTCTTTTCAATGATATTACACCCTTATTTCTCGTGCACACGTGTTCATGACCAAAATTAAGTATAGAATAATCGTGATATTGATAAAAAAGACTTTCCGCGAGGATGTATTTTCATCGAAATAAAAAAAAAATAAAATAAACCGCAACAAATTAATTGTTAATTCAATAATATTTTGGATAAAAAAGACAAAACAAAAAACAAAACGAATTATCATCAATTATATTACTACTTACCGTTATTATTATTATTGTTCTGAAAGAGAAGAAAGTCGCGGATGTGAATTAAGTTTGCTGAGCATCGATTGATACCGCGTTGAAGAAAGATCGACGTGTCTTTTCAATCTCACATCGAGTATGTGCATTTCAAAATTAGCCTTAGTCGCTCGCTCGGTCAGACTGTCTATTTCTTCTTTGGTTAAATCGTCAGCCTGAAATTAATTGTAAATAATTACCATTAATAAATTTATCAATTAATTTGCGAGTAAAAAAAAATTTTTTTCAAAAGTTTAAAAAGAAAAAAACCTAAGTAAATAAAAGAGCGAGATTAAATGGATTACTTGAGCTAATTGACTTTGTAATTCTTCAAAGTTCAGCCGGATTACTTGAAATTTACGCCAAATTCTATTAGCGCGGTTCACTAGAGTTTCTTTAAAATCATTGAGGCACTCTTGTTGTACTTGAAACGCTTGATTCTTAGTTAATTTATCGGGATTACCAAGACGTGCTAAATAAGGTTGTAAATAATCAATCTCCTCTTCAATTTGCCGCTCAGATTGTTCGCGCAGCGTTTCTTCCTGTAAATTGTTCAAGTGTTATTTAATTTTATTTTATTCAATTAAATTAACTAATTAATTAATCAATAGAGTGGGTAAAAATTTTTTCACAACCCACTCCAATAATTAATTAATTAATTAATTAATTAATTAAATTATCGGTTCAATAAATAAAAATTACGTGAGCAAACATCGCAGCTTTAGCCTCGTCATTTCTATTGCGATCAAACTGCGACACGGTTAATTTTGGAATGCCCTGCTCGCTTTTACGGAGCTTCAAAAAGGTGTTAATCAATCTCTCGGCGTCACGAACATAAACAACCGACTGCTCTTCTTCTTTCAATTGAGTCTCAAGTAAATAAAATAAATCCAACGACTTCTCCAACGGAGCTAGTGGATCTGGCTGTAATATATTGATATTTTTAATCATCAGTCATATGTATAATATTTTTAAATAAATAAATATAATAAAATGTAAATAAAAAAAGTTTTACATTGTATCCGTAAGTCATCTCTGGGTTGAACACAAGTCGATCTCCACGATCCGAGGGTTTTATGAAGGTTCGCGTTGCTCTGGTGACATCGTCTTCTCTGTAATGGTACTTTAATTCTATTTTGTTGTCTTCTATGCAAAATTCACGCACCGCTATGTCTTTAGTCGCTGGTAATTTATTATTTCTGTTGAATTTTTCAATTATTTTCTGAAAATTACATTTTTTATTATTATGGCGAGGATTTTTGTTGCAGTTTCAAAATATTAAATAATAATTAATGGTAAATTTTTGAAATTATGCCAAAAATATTGGTCATATAAAAAAATTATTTAAAAGTTGTTCAAAATTAAATTAAAAAAAAAAAAAAATGTCTTTTAATTTTTTCTTAGGAATTCTAATTATTCTAATTATTCATTATATGGAACTTGATTTTGAAATAATGGTCATATAAAAAAATCATAATAGACATTTTTTTTTTTTAATTAAAATTTTTTACAATTTTTGTTTCAAAACTTTTTATAAGACAAATATTTTCAGCGAAAATTTAAGACTTATTAATTATCTATTTATTGTGTTTCATTTTTTTTTTGATTACCGAAACTTCACGGTGATAAGTGTTTTGATTGGTTGTTTTCTTCAGTGAAAATTCGACGTTGCTGAAAAATTTATTCAAGAGTAATTAAAATTTTTTTTTTTATAAAGATTTTTAGTGAAAAAATTAATCGACTTACCGATAGTAGAGGAGGTCCTTTCGGCCGACGTAATGCTGAATGAGATAATGAGGATGTACTTGAATTTTTGATAAACCATCACTCCGGACTACGTCGTAAAATTCTAGGGTTCTTTCATCAGTTACTGAATCACCGTCAATTGAATAATGATGCTCTGGAAGTATATTTTTACTTTTATTTATAACGTTACAATATCATAATATTAAATATAATGTATCAGGATCGTAAAAGAACAATGAAAAGACTCTTAAAGTTTTTTAAACAAAGTGATAAATTTTTTTAAATTCAAAGGCTCGAAATTTAAGTGGAAATACCGGACAGTAAACTTTCAAGGAAGTTATTCTTTATATATCTCTATTCTTTCGTTATTCATTTATAAAATGAAAAAAAAAAATACAACTTTGTAACTTTGTTCGAAGTTTACTGTATAAATAAAAATTAAAATATTATTTTATATGACAGAAACTTTAATTGAATAGATATTTTTAGTTTTTACAATTTAAAAGTAACTTTCTGTTAAAAAGTATAAATTTTTTTAATTTCTCTAACTTTACTTTAAACAAAAAAATTATTTCACTTTTTATATAAAAGTTTTCAATTTTATTCGGTATAAATTTTAATAAAAAAATTAAAAATTATAAATTTATAAAAAAAAAAATTTAGCAATCATAAAAATACCTTTGACAGCATCAGACCGTCCGCGTTTGTACAAATCAACTCTAATACCCTCTCCAACAAAAAAAGTCGACTGAAAAAGTTTATCGCCTCGATTTGAATATTTTTCGTACACATGTGTGGCCTTTTCACATTCATAATCCTCGTGTACCGTTATCTTTTCAATGAGCCCGTCCATTTGTACATAGGGAGCAAAGAGCTTAACCTTTGTCTTCTTGAACATCATTGTTTTTCTTCCGTTCGGAAAGCGCCGCTCATAATCTAAAAAATTAAGAACACATATTTATTCTAATATCACAAAATCATGAGTTATCACTAAAGCCACGATTTTTGTCTCAATTTCAAAATGAATGGCTTAAATATTTGATATTACGGCAAAAATGTTGGTTTTATAAAAAAAATTTTTATACAAGATTGTAAAAAATTAAATTTTATGAAAAAAATGTCTCCTATGATTTTTTTATGTGCTCTATCTCTAGATACATAATTAAAAAATGACCTTGTATCTTGTGAACTATTGACATTTTTAAAGATAGAAGCTCATCCCGATGTTACACTCATCGAGAGCTTTCATTTGAGTACCCGCATCAATTTTTCATATATTTAATATATTTATATATGTATGAATATATGAAAAATATATAAAAATGCATGTGGGTACTCAAATGAAAGCTCTTGATGAGTGTAACATCGGGATGAGCTTATATCTTAAAAAACATCAATATTTAAAAAAATACAGTGCATTTTAACAAAAGTCTTAAAAAAAAAATTCAAAGACATTTTTTTATAAAATTTAATTTTGAACAATTTTTATTGAAATAACTTTTATACGACTAATATTTTCGCCGTAATTTAAAAAATTCAAAATAATAAATTATTTTTTAGAAATTAATCCAAAAATCCTGGCCCTAGATGACTAATAAAATCGACAATTTAAAATAAAAACAATATCCAGAATATTTACCGAGCGATTGAATGTCTATTTGCTCAACATAAGAAGTAGGCATATCCAAATGTTTATCCACATGTCCACTAAAATCCTCATCTGGCTTAATCATCTCCATCTCCAACTCCTTGATAGTTTCGCCTGGCAGCAGACTGAGCCACAGCGAATTATCAGCCAAGTTCCAGTCGATTTTCTCGCAGGCCTTCTCGCAGGTCTGCATGTTGACCCAGTAGTTCCGATCGTTCCAGAGGCTCTCGATCCCATGGTACAAAAGATTCGTCTGGTGATTGTCGAGTGAGTAGTGCTGCCCAGACGAGGGTTCTATAAAAAAGGGCTCAAGTACTTCCTGATGACGAGCACCACCTGCTTGATTGTCGGGCAGTATTACTACCCACGCATGCACCCTCTTCCCCCAGAATTCATCCGCTGGAAGGCGTTCCCGTTCCTAAAGAACAAAAATGACTGTTAATTCAAGCACTTACTGGAAATAACGGTACTGATGATAATGATAGTGAACAATTAACTTTTGCTGGACAAAGAATAAATAACAAATAAGAAATTTATTAAATAATAAAATTTATTAATGGAAAAATATTTTAACGGTACCATAATTAACTTCCGCTGCTCGAATTGTTTGTCCTGCTCCTCTTGCTCCAACTTTTTCAGCCGGGCCGCCTCGATTTCTAGCAGCAATTTACTCAGGAATTGCGCCGGCGGTTTCAGCTGATATTTCGACACACTTGATGTCTCGGATGCTGCAGATATTTTCGCAGGTTCTGGCATGTACGGGCAAGGATTTCCAGTCATGTCGTACGTTGTTTGCTCCCTCGACGCATATCCACTCGCGACGTAGGCATTGTAACCCTGGCCCAACAGCAGGCTCGTCAGAAAAATTGAATACTCAAAACTATTTCCTCGCTGGTTGGTCAATACCCAGCTTGGTGAGCGAATAACTTCGGGCTGAAATTAAATGATAATAATTTGTTGGTAAAATTTTAAATTTAAAACTGTAAATCAAAAAAATTTGTTAAATTTGTGAAAAAAAAAAAAATTGTGTTTTGTGGTCTTTAATTTTTAATATTTAAAATTTTTGTCAGAATAACTAATTGCTGTAATTTGGACGAATAAAGGGTCACTTGATTTTTTTTTTTAAAGAAATAATTGAAATTTTTCTTCGTTTTTTATCTAAGAACTTATTTATGATAATGTTATCATAAAAATTTGTAAAAATAAATTTTTAAAGCTTTTTTATGTTAAAAAAATATAAGAAACTGTTAATAAAGTCTGTTCATATAAATTTAACAATTTATAATATTTTTTTCCTCATTTTACAGATAAAAAAAAATAATTTAGACGAAAAAAATTTCTAGAAATATTTTTTTTTGACTCTAGAATTTTTGATTTGCTTGCATTTAAAAATAAAAAAGTGTAATCTTAAATTTTTTAATTTAAAAATCAATTCAATATCTATACGTACGACATTTTTATTCTAATTACCGAAATAAAATTTATTTGAACTAATATTTTTTAAAAATTTACAAATAAAAAAATTTTAAGCATTATTTTACTAGATTGAAGTAATTTAGACCGTGGAAATAAAAACCCAATTAGTTAAATAATTTTAATTATTTTAAATAATATTATTCTGATAGCTAAAAAATTTAAGAAGCTTTTAACCATAAAAAACCCAATAAATAAATAATTTGGGTCATTAACTCCAAAAAAAAAAAAAAACACCAATCTGATCTAAAAAGCGCTAATTTTAAATTTAAAAAAAAAGATTGACCCTAGAAAAATTTTCCTACACTGTTAGCAGTCGACAATCCCTGTCGGTACGATTCTAGCCACTATTACCGACAAGCAACAATTCAAAACGAAAATTACAAAGAAGAAATAAGCAGCAGATAAAGAAGATTAATAAGCTCGCTTCATAAAAGCCTCATACATACATCTGCTATCCTCGACAGAAAATAATAACAAGAATAATCGGTAAATACTGAGTGGTGGTTGTTGGTGGTAGAAACTTATATTCGCAAATGCGGCCACGTGCCCACGTGGACTGAAGATACGTAAGCACAATCTTGACCTACGCTCGAACTTTTAAACTCATAATCCATAACATAACAACCATATTTATTTCTCTACTTCTATATAGATATATAAATATATATTTTCGTGTTTACTCCCGTAATTATCATCGTCCTCCCTATCCTCTAGCTCACCACTAATGACCGGATCCTGGAGGTGAAATTAACGGGCAGTACGTGAGAGTCTCGTCTCATTTGCAAATATTATAATTTTTTTTTTCCCTAAAAGTATAATTATACTTACAATTATAATAATAACCATAAACATATCAGCTCAGATATTTTCTTAAATATTTTTTTCATCATTACGCGACTTTTTGTCAGGATCAACCGTTTTTTTCTTATTTTTCTCGTGAAAAACTAAGAGACGCGTCGCTATTTTCCGTAACGCGGCCAGCCAGAGAGAAGATGACGTCCAAGTGGCGTCGAGGTTCTATTCCACCCTCCGGAATCTTAGAACGAGCACGTCGTTTTTATATTTTTTCTTTTTTCCCTTACTTTTCTTCTTTCTCCTTTTATACGACTCAACTCAACTCCTCTATTTTTATTTTCATCTTTTATTTTTATCTCCGTCTTTCCTCGTGAGAAAACACGTACCAGCAGTTTTCAGGATAAAGGACAGTATAGTTGGTGTGTGTTGGAGTAAAGTGCAGAGGGAGGAACTAGAAGATGGCCAGTGGGTGGCGTGTGTAAGGTGCTGCCGACCCCTATTTACCCCTCGGGCCCTATACTATTCTCCTACGGCTTGCTGCTCTTGTTCCATATACATTTACACATACAATACATACATGTATGTACTCTCTTGTCTCAACTGAGCTCGTGTTAGTTTCTCGCGTAACGTTACCCACTGTACACTATATATACATATATGCGTCCTCTATCCTCTATCCTCTATCCTATATTCCCGCGTCACCCTCATTCCGTGAGCGACCCCTTCGACCGTCGCCCACGTGGGACACAAGGCGGCGAGGGTGGTATGAGGGAGCAGACAACGCGGAGATACTGCCGCCGCGGCAGCTGCGCTCAGTGGTGCTCAACATTCGCGAATAACACTTTATATTATTCTCTTTTTTATTAGTATCTGTTGTCTATTATTTTTATTCATTCATTCATTAATTAATTGATTAATTCATTTATTTACATTTTAATTTAGTTTATTAGACTAATTTATTCTTTGATTTTTTTCTAAAAGATTTTTTTTTGAAAAATAAATACTATTTGGCATATATTTCCAAATAAATGAAAAAAAATAAGTAATACAGCTTTAATGAAATTTTTTTTTAATTATTTCGATTAATAATCACTTATCTTTGTATATTGTTCATTCTTATTCGTATTTATCTCTCACACGACGCAAAATCGAAGAGATTCACACTGCTAATTTTATGAAAGATTTTTTATCTTAATTAAAGCAATAAATATATATATAATTTATAAAATTTTTTGTAATTTGATTTTTAATGTAAATAAAAATTTTATTTAATCTTATTTTGTTAGAAGTAAAAATTTTTGTAAAATTATGGAAATAAAATAAATAAAAGTAAAATTTAGAAATTAATTATTGACATTAAAATCAAATATAAAAAAAATTGACCTAGACTGAAAAATTAAGAGTTAAATAAGTATTTTTTATTATAATTAAAATGAAAATTGTTTTTTTAATATCAAGGGCGCAGATATAAGCTTCCAAATGACTCCTCGGAGAGTTATTATCTCTATAATTTAATGTACTTTAGTTTATCTATTTATTAACTCTACAAAGTATTTACACGTGTAATGAGTTAAGTGAAAACTAACTAGAGTTGAGTGTCATAATCATAAAAGCCTTTTATTACCTGGTTGTTAAAAATGTTGAAAGCGAGTGAGGGTGTAAATACGATAATTGTTACTATTTTTTTTATTCTTGTAATAAACCAATCAAATTAATTATAGCTGATATCAAATTTGTATTTAAAATTATGCGCCTTAGAAATTGATTATTCAATTGCATTAAATATCAGAGATTAAATAATAGGTTTCAAGTCAGAGAGAGATTTCGGTATAATTGAAGGGGTGAAACCGAAGGGTAGTGACAAAGAAAATCTCTTAAGCTGTTGACTCTGGGCTTTAAAATTTGCTCTTTAAAAAACAATGATCGGAGCTTGGGAGTTAGTATTGTCAGATTATATAAAAAAATTTGTAAAATGATCGCTTACATATATTCAATAAATACAAGCTAATTTAGATTATCTTACAAAAGTTTGTAATTATTTTTTTTTATTTAAAAGATTTTATTTAAAGATCGATAAAAGAATGTCCACACTACTTAATAATAATAAAAAAATATCATTGTTTATAAATTAAATTCCTAGAACTCCCACTCAAGCTTAGAAAGCTTGAAAAATTTTTGAAAAAAATTTTGGAGTTCCTCAAGCCAAAAAAAAAACACAACTTGTGTAAATTTTATGTCAAATGTCTCTTGATTTAATTATCATCAATATTTCTTCTTAATTTTTTTTTCCAATAAAACTAATTTAAAAAAAAAACACTAACAATTACATAAAGAATTAAATTTTTTTGTTATTATTACCCAAAATAATGAAATGAAAGCTAATATTGTGATTTTTCGATTAAAAAATTATTTGTTTTTCATTTAAAATATTCAATTTAGAAATCGATGAAAAATTGTACTCACTATTTAGTAATAAAAAAATATCATTGTTGAAAAATTAAATTCCTGGAACTTCCCACTCAAGCTTAGAAAGCTTGAAAAATTTTTGATAAAATTTTTTGGAGTTCTTGAAGCTAAAAAAAATTCATTTTAAATCAAATGCCTTTTAATTTAATTACCATCAATTTTTTTTTTCCAATAAAAATTCATTTTCTAAAAAAACACCAACAATTACATAAAAAAATGAAATTATTTTGTTATTATTACCCAAAATAATGAAATGAAAGCTCAAAACTCAGAGCGCGTTTATCTCGTGGGGTAATCTCACAAAAACGTGTCTGCAACAACAATAACAAGCTGGAATCGCACTTTACTCACCATTTCCTATCCTATCTTTCTACTCATATATATATCAATATATAACAAGTAAACGTATATATATATATAAAAAAATATTTTAAATATGTATGTAAAGCTGGATGTGAAAGACGAGCGATTGGACACAGCAAGACTTAATCTTTATCGATATCACGCGGCGCAAAAATGCGTAGTCTTCGACTCGGTGTTAGTCTCCGTTCTGTCTTTATTCTTTTGGTTTATCTTATATTTTTTTCTTACATATATATACATACACTTGACTACACTGCTGACAATCATTGTCCATATAATACAATCTCGGGTGTGTGGCGTGCATGAGTATCAGCGAATGTCCATGGGTCTTAGCTTTCGCTTCACCACACGTTCGCCGTGAATCTCATCCTTTGAGCGTGCGTTTGCCTCGACGAGATAACGCTCGCTCGTGCGCGGCCAGCAAAAACACGCGAATCATCGCCTCGGGAGTTGACTCTACTCGCGCATTTCGCCACGGATAAAAGTATCTGGTTTGGAGTCAAGGGCGATCGTCGTGGTTCCTCTCCCACTTTGTTCTTATTCTTATAAATACATATACATGTACGCAAAATGCATCAGTCTTTTATTTATAGCTTTTGGCTATTTTGATTAATAAATTAAAATTTTACGACGATTGGAAGAAAAATTTACAATTAAATTCGTGAAAAATTTAATTTAAAACTCAATAATTGATTCTTTTAATTCGATAATTGATTTCTAGTGATTAGAGGCTTCTAAATCTCGTGGTCTAATTATATTGACATACCGGTGGTCAAATTACTGATACCCGTAATGCACGTGCGCAGTAGAGTACAACAAACAGAGTATAAAAAAATTCAAATTATTTATAAAAATTTCAATATTAGTATTATTGAAAATATCTTTCAAAATTTTTATCCCCTTCCTTTTAACGAGACACTTGCTTCTAAAATGAGTGCACTATAACCTACCTAATATTTTGTATTGATTTATTAAATAATTTATGCTCACAAAAATGTTAATTTCATTAAAAAAAAAAAAAATCTTGAATCAAGTTAAATTTGCTCAAATTAAGAAAAATTTATTAGCTGAACAAAATTCTCTGGTTGGTTTGAGATCTATGAAATTTCCCAGAATAATCGTATTTAAAACATGTATTGGTTAAAAATTTTTTTCCTTAATTAAGTTAATTCTTTAAAAATTAAATATGTTCGATTTTAATATTACAAAAATTTTTTTACGTATTTTAAAAATTGCAGAATTTAATGGGATGTTCACTCTTAAAGCGAGCGCGCTGTAATCTAGAATCGTACTGATATTAATAGTCTGTTAGTCTATTAGCAAAAGATATTATTTATGTAGTTCTCATGGCTAATAAGCTATAATGGCGAGATAATTATCGCAAATAAAGCTGAGTTGTTACACAGAAAAAAAAATTAATTGTAAAATGAAATTTTCAATATTTCAAGTAGTAATTCGGAGTTCGGCGAGGCATTTTAATTTTTTTTGACATAAACAGCTGTTATTACAATTTAAAATCATAATTTTTGCCATATAATTGTTGTAATATGATAATTGAATGCTAAATGTCAAATCAATTATTAAAAATACTTTTCTGTTTCGAACAAAAATTTATTATCGATTAATTATTTATGACAATTAATTTTTTTAAAATTTACCTTGTTAAAAAAAAATAACATTTTAAATTGAAAAAAAATTAAATCAAGCCATAGAAGATTTATTAACAAAAAAAAAATGAAATGTAATAGATTTTTATTAAAAAAAAAAGATTTTTTTTTTTCTTGTACAGTCACTTGAGTTCTCTCAACCTATTAGCAGTGAACATTATTTATGTATTAAATGTGTCTAATTTACACTTTACAAGTAAAGTAATGCATGAGGAATATAATGGTTGAAAGGAGGGAACTAACAAAACCCCGGTCGACTGGAACAAGCTCGAGCGTACAACAGTAGCAGGGACGAAACATCTCGGAATATGCGAACCGCTATTCGAGGTCCACGACGTTACCTAGTACCCGGTATTACCGGGGATACTACAACTAAATGCTCGAAGGTATAAGGTATAAGGTACAAGGTACAAGGTATAAGGTATAAGGTAGTTGGGTGTGGGTGTGGGTGAACCCGGTTGGTCGTTGGTAGTTGGCAGTCTCTAGTCCCTAGCTCGAGATCCGCTCTATGTACACAAGGGATACGGCACATAGGTGTTTCTCGCGGGCGTACATAACCCGCTCGGACCCACATAAGCGAGTCGCGCCCGTGTTCGCGATCACCACCACCACCACCACCACCACTGTTGTCACATACACGTAACACTACATGGTACATACGTGTGCACGTATTACTATACTGGGGCATCGCCATCACCCGTCCTGAGAAGATAGAGACGGAGAGAGATGCCCTCAATTCTATAGATATACAGATATACAGACAGATACAAGATACGAGATAGAAGATTACGGGAGGAAGGGGAGGAAGGGTGACGTTGAAGCCAGAGATGTTCTAGCGCTAGCTCTAGCTCTCGGTCTCTTGGCTCGCGACCCATACACTTGCGTCACGTGTGTGTTCGTGTGTACATCAAGGGAACGCGATTAAACCCATCGCAATCCGGATAGGATACCAGGGAGTTGGGCTGACGTCCCTCGGCGTCGCGACGCCACTCATCTAATCATCCGTTTCTATCTCTCTCGGCTAAGCCCTCCGTGCCTGGATTTTGGTGAGGAGACAGTCTGTGTGAGTCTACGCACTAGTTAATAGGCACTCTGTACGCCGCGCAGTACTACGCTCTTGTCTGTATGGATAATAGTGCGCCGGCATTTGGAAAACGAGCATTAAACCCTCGGTCTTCATTTAACGGACGATTTGCCACTTTATTCTTGATTGCCTGACCGTCAGTTCTTATAAAAGTTTCCACCGAGACCACTTACACTGTCTTTTTCTTCGCTTACAGGTCCAGAGCTTTTTCATCAAGATCATTAATTATTAAGGAGATAAATTATTTTTTTTTTTTTTTATAGACAAAACAGTAAATTATTTTATATGTTAGAAATAATTTAAAATTTTTTAAAATTATTATTAAATAAAAATTTAATTTTTAAAGAAATAATAAAATATTTAAAAAATAGGACAGAGCACTTTGAAATTTTTAATAAAAAATATTTTCTTCTTTTTATTGTCGTTCACCTTTATACAATTTTACTTCACTTCAACCTTTTAGTAAAATAAGAAAGTCTATCTTGTTTTCACAAAAAAAAATTTATTTTTTAATTTAATTTAAAAATTGTTTGAATTAAAAAAAAAATAATCTACAGATTGACTCTTAAGATTTCAATAAAAGATTGTTATCTGTAAAAGACTGAAATAATTAATTATCAAAATGAATTGCTTAAACGGAAGCGCTGATAGACTAAAAAGAATAAAAAAGAAAAGCTTAAACATTCCGACAAAATGATATATTAATAAATTGGTCAATTACAGCAAACACTAAAGATTAAGAAGTAAATAAATAAAATTCCTTTTAAATTCTCGGGCTAATTAAGTATTTCCGTAGTTTGGTGTATCATCAATAATATCCCAGCAAGCAAGAACGAGAACCGGCGTATACCGTTCAGTTTGTAAACAAAAATAATAAAAATAAAATTATAATAAAAACAAAAGTTGGAGCGAACGAACGTGGGCAAGAGAAAGCATGAAGAGTTAACTCCATACTCTATATAACGCCACATTCACATGCTAGTTATATTAATATACTAATGGATATATGTGTTAGTGCTGGCGTCAACTTTGTCCGAGTGACGTAAGTGCTGGGTATCGTCGACACCGCGAATAGAAGTACAAGTATACAAGTACAAGTAGGAGTTTTGTTACGTTGCTTCACTTCTCATATATTTGCTTTGACTTTAGGTTGTTACTGTATTGGTCATCTTCTAGGTACACACTTACTACTGAGTACTAGCTTAATACTTTATATGAGTCAACTATTATATATACAATATATAAATCCAAGTAAAGATGTGTGTGTGTAATTGTGGATGGATGTTTATCTTATGTACTGCTGAGACGAACACGGGAAAAATAAGTCAAGACGATAAAACACGCTCACGGAAGCGTCGACCAAGTTGTACCGGTTTTCAATGAGATTTTAAACTTTGAGGACTTTTATTTAACGATATATATGAAAATTCTTTGTCAAAATTGGACATTTTCGAAATTTTTACCGACTTAAGTTTTTTAAAATCAATTTAATTCACCAAAATTAAATTTATATTAAAAGTATTTAGGCTGCATTCGAAAATGCTCTATCTCTAGATACATAATTAAAAAATGACTTTGTATCTTGTGAACTATTGACATTTTTAAAGATATAAGCTCATCTTGATGTTACACTCATCGAGACCTTTCATTTGAGTACCCACATCAATTTTTCATATATTTTATATATTTATACATATATTTATGAATATATGAAAAATATATTAAAATGCATGTGGGTACTCAAATGAAAGCTCTTGATGAGTGTAACATCGGGATGAGCTTATATTTTTAAAAACGTCAATATTTAAGAAAATACATTGCAATTTAACAAATTATTTAATAAAGCAAAATTTTAATTATTTATAGTTCACAAGTCACGGCAGTCACATAGTGACTGTATAGTTGCTTGTTATACTTAAAAATAAAAAATTCTATTGAAGAATTAATTTTCTTGAATCAAAAAAAATTTTTTGGTAAAAAAAAATTTTAATTTTTAATTTTTAAAATCAAAGATTTTATTGAGTCAAAAAATATTTTTTTTGCTCCAAAACAACTAAGATTTTCCAAAAAATATCTTGGTTTAAGTAAAACTTTTTTTTCTGTGCATATACTTCAAATTTCAAACTAAAAAAAAAATTATAAATATGTATATAAGCAATAAGAGAAAAATTCTCTCTGTTGAGCCGGGTATTACGAGATTTCCGGCACTCTCACTCACTTCCGAGTCGGAGTTATTTGCTATTTTCTTTGCTCGTCGGTCTTATTTTCTATGGATGTATAATAATAACAACAAAGATAATAATAGTAGTAATAGTAGTAGTTGAGTCATGTAGCTCAATGAAATAAGAAATAAAAACTAAGAAAGTATCAACACATGAACAAGGGATGAGAGTTGTATATTAGAGAGATAAATAACGTTTAGCGTTTAATGGGTTAACAGGTTGATTATCATTATCATTATGATCAACATTGTTATTATAGTGATAAAAGTTTTAACCCAGTTGCTCTCAGCCTAGTTCTCATATATATATATGTATATAGACGGTGACTACAAGAGATAAGTTATTTTTTGGGGTTTTTACTGGGTGTTTTCGTCGGTTCTTTTGGTTTTTTGGTCTAGTCCGAGTTTTTTGTTTATGTGCACTAGTATTCTGCTTTTTCAGCTGGATTCATATCTCCTCGTTTTTATTTTTTATTCCTCTTTCTCGTCCACTCGGATCTCCCGAGATCGACTCCCTTTCGGTTATCCTTCCGTCATTGCGCTGGATCTGCTGTCTCTGCTCTGCAGAGCATGGATGGGGAATAAGTTCGAATACAAGTAGAAATCTTTTTATATATTTATATATATGTATGTGTGAGGCTAGACATAACAACTGCAGAAGCTAGAAGCTGGATGTCTACTCTACCACATGATTTCATGTGATGGTAATAATAAGTAGATACAAAAATGATGTACGAGTATGGACTCGCTTTGGGATGTGAGCAGATGAGATTTGAACACCAGAGCGGATAATTTGATAAGTTTTATGGCTTTTTGATTAACTTGAATTTTTTTATGTTTTCAAAACAGATTTTATAGTATTTTTTTAAAGCGAATTTAATTGAATTTTGGTACTTTTTTTTTTAATAATAGATTTTGTTATAAACTTGTTTTTTTAATAAATATTTAATTTTAGAGTTTAGGTAAAAAAAATTTAATCAATAAAAAAAATTTTTTTAAATTTTTATTCTATATTGTAATTAAAAAAATTCAATTTATTATGATAAGTATTTAGACTGCATTCGAAAATATTCTATCTCTAGGTACATAATTAAGAAATGACCTTGTATCTTGGGAACTATTGACATTTTTAGAGAAATAAGCTCATCTTGACATTACACTCGTCAAGACCTTTCATTTGAGTACCCACATAAATTTTTCATATATTTATATATATTATAAATATTTATATATGAAAAATACATCAAAATACATGTGGGTACTCAAATGAAAGCTCTTGACGAGTGTAACATCGGGATGAGCTTATATCTTTAAAATAATTAAAAAAGTTCAGTGAAATTTAACAAAAGTCATTATTTAATCCAGGAAAATTTGATTTATTTATAATTTACAAGTTTCGGCAGTCACACAGTGACTGCAAGGGCGCTAGTAAAAATTAAACGGTGTTAAAAAACAATTTAATTAATTATTTTATATTTTGAAATTTTTAGAGAAAATATAAATTAAAAATAAAAAAATTTTTTCTTTTCAAAAAATAAATAATTTTGAATTTTAATTCCCGGTTAAATATTAAACTCAAAAAAATTAAATTTTCTATCAAAAAAAAATTTTTAATCTCACTTTTTTTAGTAAAAATATTAATTTGAGCCAAAATTAAACAAATTTTGAAAATGTAAACTCAAAAAAATCCTGTAAAAATAACAAGTGTGTGCTCTGTAATGCTGTAGTATCCGCTTCTTCTATTATTCTACCTTGAGCACACATCCATATGTAAATATACACCCATATAGTAATAATATCTATATATATATATATATGAAAGCAAAGAAAGGCGGATAAAAAGGGATAGCAGCTGGTGTGAGTCGTGATGCCGGTGAAACCCGGATAGGAGTTCGGTTTATGAGGGTGCTTTTCGGACGAGCACCGAGTGCATCACGCTGGACTGGAGAGCCGTGTATATCTATATATCTATGTAGGGTGATGCAACTATAGCGCGAAAGACGGGTTAGGTAAGTGGAATAGGGTGAGAGTAGGTGTCGGGTGGAAGCGGGCGGTGGGTGGTAAGCGAGATAGCTCGGAGAACCGGGCGGTGGGCTGTAGGGGCCGATGTTTGCGGGGCGACGACTGTAGACTGCGACTGTGAAGGCTGAGAGCTTCTAGGGCGAATAGAAGGGACGCGTCGGGTGGGATAGTCGAATAGGACGCCGGGATCGGGGATCGGGGGCGACGTGAAACCCGAGGTCGCTTACTGATGTAAGCGTCTCCCTCGTTTACTCGCACACAGCCACCGTGAAAGGACCAAATCTATGTATGTATGTTTGCGTGATAGTATGTGTTATATAGATCCGCAATGTCCTAAACCTTGTGCATGCCTGCGGGCTCTCGGATGCCTCTGGCTCAGGCGTTACGTCGCGATTATACCGCTTCTGTTCTATCCTGGGTAATATGGGGCTTGTATCTTTTTGTTATTGTTTAGGTAACAGAAGATTGCATGTGCGATGTTTACTGTTCAACAGAAATTATATAATTATTCGGTAATTGGTTGTGTTGATATTTTTTTTACACTGAAAAAAATTTTCTTAAAAAATTCCCAGTAATTGTGGGACAAATGGTGTACAATCTAATCATTTGTCAGTAAGTGAGATAATTTTAAACTTTTTTTTCAACAAATTTTATTCGGCTTTTGGTAAATTTTAAAAAGTCTACCATAAAATAAATAAATAATTTTTCCCGTAATTTTTATTTAAAAAATGATAATTAAAGAGAACGGCCGCACTATCTCCCACGACTACAGTGAATTTAAGGATAATTTTTAAATAAAATTTATTTCCATGGAAAAAATTTATTCAGTTTAAGAGAAAAATTAATTTTGATCCAAATTAAAAATTTTTATACTTGATTCATAAAATTCAAATTCTGTAAAATTATATTCTTGATTCAAGAATTTATTTTTTGAATTATTTTATCAGTAAAAAAAAATTAATTTTGAAAAGTTTAGTCGGCTTTAATTAAGTGGCGTTAAAGATGTGCAATTACGAATTAATATTTAATAAGTAATTATTAATAGGTAATAATTAATAAGTAATAAGCAATAATTACTCAGCAATTTTTATGAGTATAAATGAATGAAATCACTATGCTAGCTATAAGTCATCTTGTTATACATCAAAAATTTATTTTTCTTATGTACTAACGATTGTATTATTAACCCTGTTAATGGCCTAGGCTGTTGGGTTTGTTTGTTTATTTAAATAAATAAATAAATAAATAAATTAAGTAGAAAAAAATTTGATTGATTTGAAGAATTTTATTACTTAAATTTAAAATGATAAAATTCTTTCAAGTAATTTTTTTTTTTATTAAATTAGGGAATTTTTTTCTCAAAGTACCAAAAAAAGTGGGTTTAGAAATTTTGCAATTAAAATGAGATAGTTGTAAAGTTATAAAGTTATCCATGATAGATGATAAGAAAGTAAAGCGGATGAAAGTTCAATGAAATAGAAAATGATGATTAATTTGAATAATTAGATCGGATGTTAATTTCTTCATCACTTTTGGTACTTAAATTTCACGGAGATTCCTCAAGTGGTTTTCATTGTAATAATTAAGTAATTATTTGATATTGAGTTTTTAGGTTCTTTATTTTTACTCTAAGTCCGGTAATTGACCTTGATCTAGATTTTATTGTGCGGAATATTAAGTATCAGAATTACATAACTGATAGTGAAAGAAAAAAAGTTTCTTTTTTATGACATTGCGATATAATTTGAGATATCAATTTTTATGGTTATAGAAAAAAGCAAGAAATCTAATTGGTTTTATTTAAAATCGCGTGCGACTATAAAATAATTTTTCTATGAAAGAAAAAGATATATATTTCAATGTATGCATTTAAAAAGATTATTTTTCCACTCTTTTTATTCTAGTCGATAATAATGAATATTATCTGATTGATTGCATAACTTTGGAGTTAAAGTAAAAGTGTTTCAACGATCGATTGTCTCGAAAGAATTCAATTAGAGAGTTGCAAATTTAAATACTTAATTATCATTAATTAACTTTACAATTTATAAATTTGAAATTACCATATAAATAATTATTTTTTGAACTTTTGAAACTAACCAGTTATAAAAAATTAAAACAATTGTTTTAATTTAATTTAATACAAAACGTCTTTTTTCTAAGTTCAAGTTCTATCAAGGCTTTTTTGATTAAAGATAATCAAGTTCTTCAAAATTTTTCTTTTAAAAAAAATTTTCTTCAGCGCAGGGACTTGTGGAAGATTTTAAAGCTAAAAGACACTATCGGGTGGGTATAAGGTATACTGAAAAAAAATTTAACTTGAATTTAGACGAAAAATTTTTGAATCAAGTAAAATTTACTTAAGCCAAGAAAAATTTCTTAGTTCAAGAATTTTTCTGCTCAAATTAGGAAGATGAAGTTCTTTAAAATTATTCAAAAAAATTTTCTTTCCAAGTAGAGATATAGTAAACAGCATACACAGAAAAAACACTTGCATCAGGACAATTTTAAGGAAGACAAAAATTATTTTGGAGCAAGAAGAAACTTTGACTTTACTCAAGAAATTTTAAATCTTCCTTAATATTTTCTTGAGCCAAGAAAATTTACCTTTCAGTCAAGAATTTATTTTTTTCAGTATACAGAGAAGTTCTCAGTTGAACTCAGAAAAAGCAAAGGGACAGAGAAAGCACCCTCCTCTAGATCTAAGGAATAGTGTCTGGGGTGTAGGGTGTAGGGTGTAGGGTGTAGGGCAGGATGCCATCAGCCAGGATATAGGATACAGGCTACAGGGCAGAAGACAGGAGACAGGACGGCTGACTACTTTAGAGACTAGAGGCTAGAGAGAAAAGACCGTTCGGGTGTATACTATATAAAGCTCAGATCGCCAGCTCAGAGGCATACACCACCCACTGCCACCCTGCTATATATACATAAATATATCTACATCGCAGTTACTCGTATTCCGTGCACTGTGACCTTCTCCCTCGCGCCATGTCCATCCGGCGTTTCGTGCTGGCGTCCTCGTTTGCCTCGACGGGCTCTCGATCTCTGTCGGTCCCGTGACGGGTGTCTTTTCCCTTTCGCTTGTGCTTACGACACACTGGCTATCTCGCTGGCACAACTAGCACCCCTCTTCTCCCTCGGCCACCCCACGGCACCCGCAGCGATCTATATACCTCGAACATCAGCAGGAATGGCAACGGCAGCAGAGCAGAGGGAGGATGAGAGAGGATGAGGATAGAGGTTAGTTAGGGGTGGTATATTGACGGCTGGCGTCGCGAGGACGTCTATACTTAGTAGTGCCAGGGAACCAAAGCGTTTCCAAAGGCATCGCCAACGCCGCCGTTACGTTATATTCGCCGTTCTCTCCTTTCTCTCTCTCTCTCTCTCTCTCGCGTACCTCGTCCTTGTCCTAAAGTCCTCTGTCCGTCTCTCCTCGGTCTTGCTTCCTCCCGAGGGCTTCTCCTCTCTCTTACTCTCGGTCTCTATCTCGTGTGCCTGCGACAACCACCACGACGACATTCTGGTCCTCTTGCTCTTGCTCTACTCTGCCACGCTATAGCAGAGGGTATGTGCTACCTATATACACACAGTTTATGTATGTATATATGTACATATGTACGTGCTGTGCCGTATATACTGTTCAGTGTTCACTGTCTATATATGTGCTGTGTACTTCGTACTATATGGGTATAAGGTACGCGGGCTAAAGTGGCCTAGCTGAATCGCGGATGAACCTTTGCCGATGCTGCTGAGTGGATCCACCCAGCTATACAATATACGATATATTATAGAGGGTATATAGACTACGTAACATGTTCGTAAATATTACGAGAGAAATTTTTAAAACTTTGAAATTTTATATTTTAGTTTGTTTTTTTGGTTAAATTTTGAAGCTGAAATTTGTTAATTTAAAGTCATATTTATTTTGGTTGAAAATTTAGAACTTGTAAAAAATAAAATTTTATTGATAAAATTTTGATGATAATTTTGGAGTGCATGATCTTGTTTGAAGAATTGGATAAATAGTTTCTACTTGATTTAAATTAAGCTTAAAGATCATTTTAAAAAATTGTATTCTTTTGAATCAAGCAGAAAAGTTTTTTAATTAAGAAAATAAGTTAATATAAGAATTTTTTTACTTGATTCAAAAAAATCTAATGTCAAAATTTTTTATAAGCAACTGAAAAAGCATCAACAAAAATTTAGTTTAGTATCTCCAAAAAAACAGATTGAATATTCATAACAAGTTATTGATATTTGATACGGGTTTGTATGTCAACAAAAGTAGATAAATTACACCCATTAAGATAAAAAATATAATATAATAGAATTATTATGATCCCCAGGCATATATTTGTTTGTTTGATTGATAGATATATTCTATTTCAAAATAACCTTTTTACTTCAAATTGATCTAGAATTTAAAAAAAAAAAAATTTATGATTAAGGTGTTGAACGATTAACATTTATAAATACTAAAAACAATAAAAACTTTCCACGAGTACAAAAAAAGTGTCTTGTTTACTTTTCGGTTTGTCATTAAAAGACCGGAAAATTTAACCACTGGAATTTATCCCCTTTTTATTGCCCGTAAGATTAAATTAACATATCGATTGAGGGTATTTATAGGCCATGAAGAGTGAGAAGCTTTCCTTGTTTAATTTTATTATTATTTCGAGTTGAACAATATTTAATGGGACCTTAATTTAGGAACGGAGAATCCTAAACAAGTAGATGATATGAACTAGTACTTTACATCGGGTTTAAATTATAGGTCAAATGAAAACTCGGGCAGTGCGATGAATATCTTATGTCTTGTATGTTTCACACATGCAAGGCATGTATGTGTATCTAATATTATTATGTGTAGTGTAGTATTATCTATGTGTGAGAGCAGATAGGCGTATCAGGAGTGGAACTAATGTAAGTCCTTAACTCGGGTATAAGAGCTAACAAATGAGTGACATCAATCTTTAAGAACCCCAGATACTGGTTAGCCATAAATCATTATTCAAAATACGCGAGCTCGGGATAAAAAAATAGGAAAGGCGAGATAAAATAAAAATAAAGAGGGAAAAGGAATAGAGGAATGCAATCGCGGCTGGCAACGAACTCAAAATAAAAATATATATATATATATATATATATAAAAAAGAGAGAGGCGAGAGGGAAAAAATTGGTCGATCGATCTGCTCTTTCGGCGTTAAAGTCCGAAACGAGCCGAGGAGAAGCAAAAAAGGTGAAGGCGATAGACAGCGAGGGGAGACATAAGGGTGGAGAAGGAACAAAAAAAGTGAGCTCTCTCGGGTGGTCGATGCTGGATCGGAAAGGGAGAAAGGGTGAGCTGCCAGCTGATGGAAAAAGCACGCCCAAGAGTGAACGGAGGGTGTCGTGAATTCGCCGCGGAACGTTACGCTGAGAATCGCGAGATAGTTGGCTCGCCAAAGGGAATAAGGGAGAGTTGGGGGAGGAGAAGGGAGGAGAAGTTTCCCTTTAGGCGACTCGGGGTGACCGCCGCGGGAAATCCAGAGGAGGAAAATCAGGCGATCGATCTGGGTTCGGTCTTCAGGTCTATCCTGTGCTGGCTGTGCTAGCTGTGCTGGCTGTGCTGGTCCGAAACCAACGAGAGGAGCTCTAGAATGGAGGTATAGGGCGGCGGGTGACGACTACCATGCTGGAGGAGAAGAGCGCGAGGGGCCTCCAGCTTTGCCAGAGCAAAGAGAAGAGAGAGCTCGTCACGGACGTGTGCAACGTGGCCTCGCGAATACACCGAACCCGGCGCTTTCATGTCTGCGTGACGCGGGTGGGCGACTACTCCGATCTTTGGGTGTGTTCACATCGTATTTCACTTACGTCAGCCTCATTAATAAGTTTTGAGGATAATTTTGTAGAGTTTTTAGTTTATGGGAGTCGAGGGAGAATGCAGGAGCTTTGATTTTTTTTTGGGAAATTTTTATTTATGATTTCTTAAAAATTCAAATTTTGAATTTTCTGCTAAGAAAATTTTATACTGTAAAAAATATTTCTAATTTTTTTCAAAATTCATTTTTCTACTGAAAATTAATAAAATACTTGTAGGAATGTTTTTTAAAATATTTTTGGGAATTATAAATAAATATTGTCAAAAATTTGGATCAAATTAAAAAAATTAAATTTTTTTGTTTTCATTTTGGAGATTAAATATAAATGTAAATTGTAGAACTTTATAAATTTATATCTTTGTAAAAATCAAATTTATAATAAAAAATGATGAGAAGTATTCAATTGGTATTAAATAAAAAAAATTTTAAACGTCATTCAAGTAGATTTGAATTTAAATAATTATGATGAATTAATTTTGAAACTAAAAATTTTGTTTTGCTTTTAATTCTATTTTTTCTTCAAAAGAAAAATGACTCTTAATTAAAGATAATTAAAATTATAAAAAAATAACTTTAGGAACTTCATCAGAAGTAGTTAAAAAAAGTAAAAAAAACTTTTAAAAACCAACAAAAGTCCTCATCAAAACAAACCGATTTTATTTTCTATTTTTCCGCAACATACTTTCACTCTCTGAAATAATTTCCACGAGGAAACCAAATAAATCAATAATAAAAACACAGAGAATATATATGTCGTAGTTATATGATGCGATATGAATGAATGTGGGATTGCAAAAGGATTTTTTATGGTATCAGTAGCTCGGGTGAATTTTCAGTCATGTGCAGGCCGTTGGAAAATATGTAATTGAGATTGTATATTTGACAGCCGTTTCGGAAACGGTTGACAAAATTAATGGGATTTGTTTGGTTGGTGGGCTCAAAAGAGCGAGAAGCGAGGAGCGAGGAGCAGAGCACATCTATTCATCTATTGTCTATTATTGTATTGAGTTTTTCCGCGAACAAAACCATTGTGAGCGCAGCTTGACGCGAAATAGGGTAGCCAGTATGAGGTGGTTCACACACAAACACACACACACACATACATAAATTTTCACCCATACAGCCAAGTGTTTGTGTTACGAGGCTGCTCGCTAACTATCTACTACCTACATCTCCGTCTTCCATCTTCTATCTTCTATCCTCTATCCGCTAAGCAGAGGTCTGGCTCTATACTCTGCACGACTCCTCTTAGAGCCCGGGGCCCGGTTACTGAAAATGTTAAACGTTACGCCTCGCGGGGACCCATTTCGCGCGCGCGTCTCTTCCAGTAACGTACGAGTTTGCTTCTGATCCCGGGTCGACGTCCTTATCCTTGTCCTTGTCATTATCCTTATCCTCCTTTGCTTTCCTCGGCTTGTAAACTTCTATTGTACGTGTATTGTGTGTAATAAACTCCAGAATTTAATGTTACTTTCATTGTTTACGTTTTAGATACGATTTTCCTTCAGACTGCAAGATTCTTGATTGAAGTTCGAGAAAAGAAAGCTTTCAAATGTGGCTTTGAAAACACGCTTCAAATAATTGAGAAATTTTTCATGAAAACTGAAGTTTTTTTTGGAGTAAGAAGAATTTTTATTGACTAAAATCTTTTTTTTTTTTTAATCCAAAATAAAAGAGATTATAATTTTGGAGCAAGAAGAAATTCTTTTGAGCCAATAAAAAAATTTCTTTTTGTTCTAAAATAAAAAAAAAAAAAAATTTCAAAGCAGAAGAAAATTTTTTATCGAATTAAAAAAAGTTTTTCTTGCTAGAGAAAAAAAAAAAAAAAAAAGGACTTAAATTGTTTCTAAACGAAGAAATTGGTTCTGAAGAATCACAGTAAAAAATTTTGTGTTAAATTAACTATTTAACACTTTTTAGTGTTGATTTAACATAATAAATGTTAAATATTTACCTCAAAATTTTTTAACACTAAATTTTTTTTACGCAAAATTTTTTACTGTGATTGTTTCTTTTTCCTTAAAAATAATTTAATTATTTATAAAAATCTTCTTAATTTAACCCATTAAATTTCCGCGAAACTTAAAACAATATGTTTTACATTAGTTCTCGGGACTAATTAATTAAATTTGAGCTAATTGCCAAAATGCAGCAAAAAACCGCGGATTAATTTATTTGATTAGGAGAACGTCGAAAGTCGAATGTGGATTAATTTGATGAATATTCATTGAGTAATAATAAAAATACAGAGCTTATATGTTTGTGGTCAGAAGAATAGGACGCGGGGTGAAAAAATTTTAGGATACGTTAAGTTGAATTTCCGGACGCGTTTCCTCTTGTTCATTATTCCATCGGCTCGGTATACTTTATATTTTATATACATTATGCTATATACTATATACTTTATAATAGTGGGCAATGGCAGTCGGTTACGCTGCCGGGCGGATGGTTATTTAGTGGTGGTCGCCGAAAAACCACGCGAGCCGATTCTCGGAAGGATCCTCTTCTCCGGTCTATGGGAGGCAAGGACTAAAGACTCAACTTCACTTGGCATGCTCGTATCTTGGTATGGTGTCCGTCTACTCTCCTCAAAGAACATCTTTGTGGGTGTGAGTGTGAGTGCCAGTGAGGGGTGAAGAGTAGTAAGTATAGTATAAAGTATAAGTGTTGGGGTCCTATATTATATATGGAGTAAAAGAGATGAGGATAAGTATGATGGAGCATGCAGATGTAAGATGTGAGATGTTAGATGTTAGATGTAAGATGTGAGATGCGAGATGGCCGATGTGAGATCTGAATACACTTGGAACTTGGATAGATACTCTTACATTGTATATATATGTCTATATATTTTAAACTGTAGCTCTGTATATTGATGGGATGATAAAAAAGAAAGTGTCAGGAGAAAAGACATGACCAGGTTAACAGAGATGCTAAAATTACTTCTTAATTTACTTCTTGTATGTTATGTTTACAATTTGCACCAGTTTTAAATTCTTATTATTGATTAAAATTGTTATTGGAGTAAAAATATCGAGTACGAAGCAATTTTTTTTTATGTATAAATTTAATAAATAATTTTTTTTTTATAAAAAGTTAAAATTTTTTACACTGTACTTCCTTAATTATTGATGATTTTAAAGATATAAGCTCATCCCGATGTTACACTCATTAAGAGCTTTTATTTAAGTACCCACATGCATTTTTATATATTTTTCATATATTCATATATATATATATATATAAATATATAAAATATATGAAAAATTGATGTGGGTACTCAAATGAAAGGTCTTGATGAGTCTAATATCGAGATGAACTTAGACCTTCAAAAATATCATTATTTGACAAGATAGCAAAGTCAGTTTTAAAATAATGTTAAATATTTTGTTAAATATTGACATTTCTTAAGACAGAAGCTCGTCCCGATGTTATACTCTTCAAAAGCTTTTATTTGAGTACCCCGATGCATTTTGACATATTTTTCATATATTCATATATATATAAATATATAAAATATATGAAAAATTGATGTGGGTATTCAAATGAAAGATCTCAATGAGTGTAATGTCAGGGTGAGCTTATATCTTTAAAAATTTCAATAGTTCACAAGATACAAGTTCATTTCTTAATTATGTATCTAGAGAATGATATGAAACCTTGAATTCAAGTCAAGACCTTTGCAATGATACTAAATTTCACTAAAAAAACCAATTTTATCATATGACTATCCAGGACATAAAATTTTTCTTATTCTCTCCATAATATAGATAATAGTAACAAAATTTTAATTGGAGATTATTATTATTATTATGATTAATATCGCGAATAATCATAATAGCACATCAGCAGACCAAATGCTGGGTATGCTGACGATGTCAGGGGGACTTCAGACTTAGAGTAAAGTAATAGCAACAGTATATTATATACATGTATAATAAATATAACATATATGTATATTTTACTAACACTTTAGCAAGTGTAGACGGCACAGTGGCACAGAGAATGAGTATATAGCATTTATGTTGTATCCGCTGTGTATACTTAAGTGTGTGTGTGTGTGTGTGTGTGTGCGTGTGAATAACGACCGCGAGAATATTTCAAGTGTCTCAGTCGCAGGAAACCGAAGCGACCGCGGCTCAGATTATTTTTCGTACTGGGTACTGCAACGTCGAAAGGCAAAAGCCGACGCGGACGTTCCGGTCACGTACTTGAGACGCGAGACGACCGGGAATCAGGTCCAAGTAAAACGACTGAGAAAACACACCTCGCTAGTACATATTACTACCGTCATTCCACATCTGTGTACACAACTGGCTACTTCTTATTACTTTTAAAAGGAATTTACACGTCACTTTTTCATTTTAGGGAGCAATAAAAATATGTCAAGTTACTGAAATGTCAAAAATGAGAAATATTGAATTTACTTTTTAAAAAAATTAATAACATTATTAAAAATATAAATAATTTTTTAAAAATTATTAAAATTGAAAAAAAATAATAATAAAAATTTTTAATAAATTTTGTTAAAATTTCAATGTGTGAAATTTGAAATAAAAAAAAAAAATGATCGATTCTGTTAATAATTAGGTGTGAAAAAAAAAAAAGATTAAAAAGTTTTAATTCACTTGATAATTAAAAAAAAAAAAAAAAATGTTTGAATGAATAGTTAAGCGTAAGAAAAAGAAGAAAAAAAAAACGAAGAAGGAGGTTGATATCGGAATTTAAAAAAGCGAGAGTACATTGATAAGGAGACGGGATGGTGTAGAATAAAAAAGGTCAGTGTGAATTCAATGCCACTGAGATCCGAGCAGCGTTAACGTAATAGCGGCAGTTATTATTCAAATTAAACCTCCGGAATACAGAGACGTGCAATTTCGAGTCTATTTAAGCTTAAAGTGTTTATTTTATATAAATATACGTATATATAAATATATATATAGATGTATGTCTGATTGTTACACATGACTCGACGCGACATTATCAGCTATCTTTTTTCTTTCTTTTAATCAATTCAATTTAAAGGCTGCAGTTGATTTTCGGTAAAATATAAACAAAAAATAAAAACAAATGAAAATGAAGATTGAATATTTTAAGACACCGATTTAGGGATGGAATTTATATGCGTTATGGCAGGTAGCTCATCTGAATACGGATGATCAAGATGTATGTGAAAACCCATGTGGCCACGAGGATATCCGAGGGAAAAAAACAAACTTTTAATAAAATAAAAATAAAAGTTAATGGATAGGAGAAAAATAAAAATCAAAAGAGATGCTTCTCTACTTGGTAATATCCAGTCGGGTTGTCAGAACAAGGACACATATATATACACATATATATATATATACCTACACATATGTAGTAGAGAAGCGGTTTGGCGCCGCGACGGCGCCTATATCTCTCACGGCGTTAAAACTGCGTGAGGATCTGATGCCGTTTTATTTTCAAGTAAAGTACGTATATATATATACATGTGTGCATAAATAATGCCGGTCGATCGGCGTTGCACGGTAAAATTGTGCAGAACGAGAGCATAAAGTGAAGAATGCGGAACGTAACTACGTCTCTTCATTTTTTTTTTTCGACTCTTTTGTATGCATGTGTTTATCAAAAAAAATATATACACCCCATACCAGAAACCAGTACAGTACGTATATATGTGCATTGATGCACAAAATCATCCATGTGAAAAATTTTTTTGAGTGATTTTTTTAAACACTGCTTTTCTTTTCGCTGTGCGAATATTGCAAGCACGAGTGATTTTCCTGACAAATAGACACAAGATTTAATTTGACATAAATGATATTGATAATGTTTAAACAGTTTCAAATTTTTACTAAATATGGACCAATTTATTTTCTGATGATCTGTTGAATTTTTTTGTTAAATTTGAAATCGAAAGCTACACAGAAAAAAAAATTTCCTTGAATCAAGTAAATAATTTTGAAGAATTTTATCTTCTTAATTTGAGTATAAAAATTCTTAAACTACGAAATTTTTCTTGGTTTAAGTATATTTTACTTAATTCAAGAATTTTTCATCTTGATTGAAGACAATTAAACTTTTCAAAATTATTTTGTTGGTTCAAGAATTTTTCTCTTGATTCAAGTTAGTTTTTTTTTTCAGTGTACTTATTTGGAATTTATTTTTATAAATTTGTTGTTAGATTATTTTGGGGTGATTTTACATTAATAAATCGACGTTCTAACCAGCGAATTGTCTAACACTTTAATGAACCATTTAATATTTAATAGAGGCATAATATTTTGATTACTGCATCAAAATGTAAAAAATCACCCTTTAAAAAATAAGGAGTTAAATAAATTGCTTATAAGACCGTCAAAATGATTAATCTGATTTTAAATAAGAAATCTTGAACCAAAAAAATATTTTCTGAAAGTTAGATTATTTTAAATTAAGCAGAAAAATTTTTGAACAAAAAAATTGTTAGTTCAAGTAGATTTTATTGGATTAAAGAAATTTTTTGTTCATTTGAATTTATGAATCAGGGTAATAACTTTGTCTAAAACTGAACACTTAATGTATTCAGTGGCTTAATTTATACACCTGTTGAAGTATAGAGCAATTTGATTAATTATTCAGTGATAGGAGGGAATTTATGATAACATCTAGCTGATAAGACCCAAGTGACTTGGATCAAATTTATCATCAAAAAATGACATTTTAGAAAAATCAAATTTCCATGTCCATAATAATAATTAATAAAAAAAAAAAAATGGCAAATTAAATAAATTCTAATTTTTGAATAAAATATTTTGCAACCCTGCAAAAAATAACACAACAAACAAATGAACCAATAAAATGTATCAAAAGAATAAATAAAAATTTAAAACAGTAAATCAAATGATAAACAAGGGTGGAAAAGGTATAAAAACAAAAGAGGGAACCTCGACAACAAGTAGAGCATGATGGGAGGAAAATTATTAATAACAGTCTGAGTGAATTAAATATGGATTGTTGGTGGGTAGATTTATCGCTGGGCTGTTCGGGTGCGATGTACATGGAGCGATAATGTGCGATGATATGACCGAGTAGATATCAATATAAATGTATATATTGATATATATATATATATATATATATGTGTAATATGTATATGAATGATATGTGAGGAGGATGAGGATGAGTACAACCGGAAGATAGGAAGAATGAGAAACAAGATTGTGTGTTGGTTTGTTCGAAATAGAGAGGTATCAGGATGAAGCCGGGGGTGTAACCATTACCATTATTATAAGTTGATGTGACGTGACGTAATGGGAGTTAGAGCTGTATGAATGGGTACAGAGCAACAAGTTGCCACTAAAAACTGGGAGTGAGTTCGTGAGTCGAGTTCTGCTCGTTACACCTCTATATGTACTTCTTCCTTCCATTCCCTGTACTACACTATACACTCTCTCCTATACTCTTCTATATATTATAACTATAACCTAACCGTTCTATATATTCGGCCTCCCGCCACCCACCGCCCACCTCATTCTCCTCATCTCGTCCTCCCGAGCCCCGCATCCCAGTCCGTTATAAACCCGCGGGCTTTTAAAGTATTCTTTTTAAAGCGGAACTATCCCAACAGTTGTCAGCACACTCTATTATATTACGTGTTGACTAAAAACACTGACATTGATATTAAAAGTTGTACTTTTACTACCGTCTCTTGAGGCTATTACTTTTCGCTATAACTCTATTTATCTGTCAGTACCTGTTTATGTCTTTTAATAGTTGCTTCCTGAATTTTTAACATTAGAAATGTTTCTTATTGTGTTTAATCAACAATTTTTTAGTACATTTTAAGTAAATCTTATTTTTATGGTCATCAATTTCAAAAATGCTACTTTTCAAAAATTTTGATACACAGAAAAAAAAATGTTCTTGAATCAAGTATATATTTTCGAAGAGCTCAATATTCTTGATTTGAGTAGAAAAATTCTTGATTTAAGGAAATTTTACTTAATTCAAGAATTTTTCTCTTGAATCAAGTTAATTTTTTTTTCTGTGTAGTTTATGACTAAGCTTATCGAATTAATCCGCACAGAAAAAAAAATTTATTTGAATTAAATGAAAAATTCTTAAACCAAGAAAATAATTTTGAAAACTTTAATTATCTTGAATCAAGACGAAAAATTCTTAAATCAAGTAAAATTTACTTAAACCAAGAAAAATCTCTTAGTTTAAGAATTTTTTTACTCAAATCAAGAAAATGAATTTCTTTAAAATTATTTACTTGATTCAAATAAATTTTTTTTCTGTGCGGAAATCGACGTTCTAATTAGAAAATTGACTATCACTTTAAAAAATAATTTAATATCTAATAGAGGAATAATATTTTGGTTTGGATCATTCAAATAATAATTAGATTATTGCTACATTAAAATGTTAAAAAATAAGGAGTCAAACCAATTGCCAATTAGACCGTCGAAATATGAATCCTGCTTTGATAAAATTTGACAAATATTTTTCTGACGATTTTCAAAAATTCAAAACTTTGTATATTTTCTCTGTTTCTTTAGCGAATAAATTTTAAAAGATATAACTCATCCAATTTCTCTAAAATTTAATAAATTAATCTTAAATTTCTAGATTTTTATGATTTTCTACAATCAAAGTTATCTAGATTTTTACAGAATTTTACTGCACATTAATTTTATTAATTTAAAAAGTTTTTATAATTTTTAAAGTATTTCAATTTCAATGTCATATTTTAGATGAAATTTTACTGTTGCATTAAGTTATGAGATTTTTCACCGGATATTTTCATTCTCTTAATATAAAAATCGAAATTAGAGAGACAAAAAATTTTTGAAACATTATCAATCTTATTTTATCAGTATTAAATATTTTTTAGAGTCAAATTAATAATATTTGTGTCCCTGAATCCTTTTACTGTTGCATTAATTTCCAAAATTTTACTAATTTACTCAAAAAAAAAAAAAAAAAAAAAAAAAAAAAAAAAAAAAAAAAAAAAAAGTTTACATTAATTTCATTTTTTAATCCTTCATAAAAGTATCTAATATTAATAAAGTTTCCATAAAAAATCAAATTAAAAAAAATAACACTTAATTTAAAGTCGAAAAAAAAAAAACAGTAAGAATATCTTTTTATCTAAACGTGTATTACACTTAAAAAAAGGTATGATTGCAGAGTAAAATTTTCGAGGATCGGTGTAAAATAACCGGCATCAGCAGAGGCAGGAACGTCTAGGTTTGAGTTAAGTGTACGTGACGATCGGATATGGCACGTAGCACGATTGATAGCTCACGAGATGATGGCATGACGCAGAATGAACTAGTTACATTTCCCGACTGGCGACTGCCGACTACCGACTGCTAGGATCGATAGAGCACGTGGCAGTCATCGATAAATCTAATCGATAGTGCTCAGTAATGGAGTATGTAACGCTGTCACACCATACCAATACAGCACGCAATGAGCTCTTTCGATACACCCTGTTTAGATTGTATATGTACATGCTTGTACACCACCAATACTCGAGCATATCCATATCCACATCCAATACACCACACTCGGCCGCAGGATTATTACACGCCGGGTTATTAAATTGTATTGGAGTATAATAATACCCATCTGGCTAGATATAGATACATTCAACTATGTATTACATACATGCTTCTATATATAGACATTAATGGTGCTTTTTAGTGAACCGAGTATCGAGTTATTTTATTTTTTCACCAGGAACTAGTATATATATCTATATATATCCTTTTTGAAATAAATATACGAAAATTTAAAAAATTACAAATTTTAATTGTAATATCATTTAATGATATTTAATTATTAAATTTGAAAAATAATTAATTGATTATGAATATTTAATTTTTATAACATTCTACTTGTAATTAATAAATACTAGCAATCCTCTAGCCACTATTTAACAGCCGAGACTTGTGAATTATAAATAAATAAAATTTTGCTTTATTAAATAATGATTTTTCTTAAATTCCACTGTACTTTCTTAAATATTGACGTTTTTAAAAATATAAGCTCATCCCGATGTTAAACTCATCAAGAGCTTTCATTTAAGTACCCACATGCATTTTTATATATTTTTCATATATACATATATATAATATATATAAATATATGAAAAATTGAAGTGGGTACTTAAATGAAAGGTCTTGATGAGTGAAACATAGGGATGAGTTTATATCTTTAAAAATGTCAATAGTTCACAAGATACAGGGTCATTTTTTAATTATGTATCTAGAGATAGAGTATTTTTGAATGCAGCCTAACTACTTATCGTAATAAATTGACTATCGGTGAGAATGATATGAAACCTTGAAAAAGCACAAATTCAAGTCAAGACCTTTGCAATGACACTAAATTTCTCTAAAAAAACCAATTTTATGAAGTCAAGATTTTTCTTATCCTCTAAATAATATGAATAAACTTTTTTAAATCAATGAAAATGGTCATATTGTGAATAAAAAAAATTGTAAATTAATTCTAAAGTAAAATTGCACATTATTTTTCTACTAATTTTTTATCTATGGCTATCAGGCCATGTATAAAAACTTTCGATCATTTAGTACGACGTGAATAAGTGATTAATCGATTTCCTTCGACTGACTGCGATAATCCTTACTTCCATGAAATGTAAATACAAAATACGAAATACGAAATCTAAAACGCACGAACGTATAAATATAAAAGGAATAGAAGAAGGTAAGGGAGGAAAACTCAGACCCGAGGGAATAAGTATTGTCGAAAATAAGTTAAGTAACTGTATAAATTCCGGGGATTGTGTTATGTGTCGAGGAGCGGCTGTTAACTGCTATACGCTATGTACGATGAACTTGGCTTTTCGAGTTTAGCCTACGCTGCATTTTACACACACAGTCATACAGGCACATACAGATACATATTATCAAGTGTAAAGTAACTGTGTTGGATCGGTATTAATGTTAAACTACGTACTTATATACTGTATCTGTATATATTTGTGTATGTGCAGATGTAGCCAGTGGCGAAACCTCAGGGCTCTACAGATATAGATATAGATATAGATATATTTATACATAGATATACACAATACACGTACACGTGTTTTCTCTTGCAGAGCTCGTTATTCTTGAGCCGCTTCCTCGGATCCTTGAGCTCCGCCTGGCCCCTCGGCGGTACGTCACGGTCATAAACGCAGTGTGACGTCCCAACACGCTGCGTTAGTCGATGGCACATAGGGCAGAGGTACCTTTACGCCGGGACGTAGATTGAGTGTAGAATAAGTACAATATATAGTTATAGTTGTACCGATAGATAATACACATTGTGCAGAGGGGAAGCGTCAGCGAAAGAGGAGGAGAGTTTATTTGATGAGGCCACGTTGCCGCGTCATCGGGTCGCTATACCTTAAACGACTTTGCTGATTTCCGGGCTTAATTTACCGACTGACTAATTCATAAGCTTACGAACCTACAACATACATAACAGCTCACATTCGAATTTATTGGATTTGTATTTCTGTCAGTACTTATTATCAACCAGTTATCATACATAACATTTATTTATGGTCAGACATCAGACATTTCGTTGCTTCATACAAGTATTATGATTGTGATGTAATAGCTTAAGCTTTTTTTAACTGTAAATTTATTTAAAAATTAGTTTTGAGTCAAAAATTGAGATTAAAGCTCGGGGTTTTTTTTTAAGAGATTTTTTCTGGCAGTTTCATAAATTTTTGCTTAATAAATAAAAATTTAGAAAAAAATGCTCTGACATTGAATAAATTATATAAAAATTTACTTTTTAGAAAAGCTTTTTTTTTTTTAATCAAAGATTAATGATAATTAATTTTAGCAGATATTTAATAATTTTTTTAAACAAATAAATTATGGCAAAAAAAAATATTGACATGTAGAAATTTTAAAAAAATATAAATTCAATTTTTTAAAAATAATTTTTGAGAAAAAATTTGATTGTTAAATAAAATTAAAAAATTATCAAGTGACTGCTAAATTTAATGTTTTAAAGATTAAGAAAAAATACAGCAAAATTTTATATTTAAGAACAAATTTTTTTTAAGAAAAAAAAAATGCAAGGAACTAAGTACAGTCTGAGTTCACTTAAAATTTTTATTTATTCAGTTTTAGTCTATTTTACTTATAATGTATGATTTGCATTGAAAATTAATAACTCTAAATCATTTGGAGTGCAAAATAATGTAGCTGGAGGATTTTCATAGCTGTTGTTACTTAGGTGATGTATATTTGAACGTTATGTTAAATGAGGAGGTGCATGTTTTTCAGCGGAGCAGGGCTACCGTTAGCGAGCAATTCTCGGGTGGTTGATAACAATCGCTGGCTCAACTGAACGACTGAACGGCGAGTATGGTACAAGAGAGAAAACGCAATAACAACCTAGCAGCAACTAGCGTTCCAGTCGGTTAGTTCGTTTCTAATTGGTGCTGAGCCGACGACGACCAGCACCAACGACCTAACGTCCTCCAAAGCCTCTAGTTAACTTCCCTTTTTCTCGCTTTTTCTCACACCCTCGTTATGCCCACACTTGTATTTTGCTGCGCCAGATATTACGATCTAATGCTTTTTTTTTTTTAGCTTGTTTTGTCGGTGGTATGAAATGCTTGCTTCCGCTTTGATAAGCTGATTCGATTTTTTTCGAGTTTTTATTAAAGTTCAAATTTTGGAGTATGAAAATTTTTTAATTGGAATTTTCAGATCTTTTGCGTAAAATTGATTAATATTTTGAAAAAAATTAATAAATTTGAAAATATTATCTCAAAACCGATTAGAAGAATTAATTTTGCAATTATTTTTGCATAAGATTGTTCAAATTTCCTAAAAATTAATATTTAACATACTGTTTTAAAGCTTGAAGCTTTTTGGATCAATTTTAATCAAATTTCATGATCATATTACAAAAAATTATTAATTATGATCAAAAATGTGTTTTTAAAAAAAATTCACCTCTAAGCTGACTAGAGAATTAAATTTTGCAATAATTTTTTGCATGAAATTGTTAAAAATTTATCCCATGAATTTAATACACATTAATTTCAAATTTTTGCTCCAATTCAATTTAAAATTAATGATTATATGGTCAATAATTGACAAAATTTTATATTTCAATCAAAAAATAATTAAAAAATTGACTGTCAAAATAAATTTTGCAATTATTTTTTGCATAAAACTGTTAAAATTCTATAAAAATTTATCCTCACTAATTAAAAAATTTTAATAAACAAACTTCTGTTTTAATCCAATTAAATCCGTTATTGATTATCAACGAAAATACAATCCTTTTGATTATTATTATTCCATCAACTGCGACTTTCTTGAGTCTTCCGCTGGTGGTTCTTCCAGGTATCACATCGGCATACAAAATATATTCGTCGATAGACGGTGTTCACGGTTTTTATAATCCATCCACGCGTCGAAAACGCGCTTGACGAATGCTCGGGGGTTCGCTGATCCATCCATCCATAACTATATAGCACATCGACACACATCGACATGCACAGCTAACCCATGAGCAAGAACCTACTACAGTACACAAAGGGGAGCCGGAATAAGTACATAGACTTTGAAGCGAAATATTGAGTGGACTACGTCCTGCGGACGGTGTGGGAACGGTAAACCCGGAATATCAAACGGTTGATTCGAATCCGCTGAAAGCATAGAGGTCGCTGCACACCTATATATCCTTAAATTTACCTCCACACATCGACACATCTCCAAAGAAAATCAAGCAAACACCAAAATGTCCAAGCTGGAACTGGAAAAGACTCAAGAGCCGTGGATAAATTTATTATTATTATTCTCGACCGCTGTCACTTCTTTACACGCTTCTTCACCGTTACCTTCTTCTTCATCATTATTATAACCCGCAATTTTATTTTTATTCCTTCTATTCCCTTAGATCGCCGCGGTTGCCCTGACTCGAATTTTTCGAGGCAGTTTTTCGTGACCGGAAGCGGAGGGGCCGGAACTCGCCGATTTCGCTTGCTCTCTCGTGAATAGCCCTCTTTACCCGTCGAAATACACTCGGCTGGTTGTTGTCTGTCCATGAGACATACCGTGTACTCGTGTATGTCCCGGTACGGCGTCGTTAACGGTAAATCGATCGCGTACGATATCGATCGCCCGTAGTGTTGCGCGAGGGATCCAAGAGATGGACTCGGAGATTGAGAACGACGTGGCAAGAGGGCACACCCCTATACTCACGACTGCTTCCACACACATATACACACACACACACACACACACACACACACACGAGTTAACTCCAACACGAACACGATTGCATTCTCCTCCCTCCGCCCGCTTTGTCTTCACCGCCATCTCCGTCTTGCTCCCTGTCGCGGCCGATAAGCCAGCTACATCGCAAACAGAACACAGATGCTCGCAAAAAGCCTGCACATATATATATATGATGCATATATGCATATATATACATACGTACAAGGCAGGTTGGCCCCTTCTGCTCTGGTGTATTCCGTGCGTGCAGCCAACGGGCCGATAGGGATTTACGAGCGGTTTCGGGCAATCGCGAATAGAGATTAGCTTGGCAATTAACTATGGATCTGGTGCGCAGCGAGTCCGCGAGCTCTGTTCCGCTGCATACATAAGTGACCCGAGTCTCGCGGCCAGAGCCAAGTTTAAACCTAACCTCTGTCTCTATCTCTATCTCTTTATATGCAGACACGAGCAGCACATATGTGGCTGGACGTAAAGAGCACATGGAGAGTCCACATATGAGCTGCTGCAGCATGAGTTAACATGCTCAGGGTGTATGTACTGAGGTATAAGCCTTCGCCTCTGGTCTCTGGCATGGTATGCTCCGCAATGGGGAATAGAGCTCCGCTATTGCTCACGTTCATCCTCCGGCTACTTGTCTCTCTACTCGCTCCGCAGTCCGGAGGAACCGAGCGTGTGTTCAGACCTGGTGATATTAAGGGCTGCCCTTCTGCATATATACACAAGGTGTGTGTGTGTGTGTGTGTGTCCATGTGGAGGGTAATGTATGGACACACGTGTGTGGTCCAGCCCCGAAGGACAGACGTGCTTGGCATCTGTGAGAGTAGAGGATACCGAGGATCCTGTATCTTTGCTCATCTATCTTCAGGATTATTCGGCTTTGCTCCCAATGTTATCGACTCCGCAAGCTAGGACTACGACTATGCTCTGACCTTTAAATCTTAACGGGTATTTATGAGAGAAATCGAAATTTATGTTTGTTTCCACGAAAAGGTGTTTTAGTTTTGGCTTTATGGACTAACAAAGTTCGTAAAGTTTTAATAAGTTTTACTGGCACTTGTTGATTGAGAATTAGAATGCTTCTTGTACTGGAGGGAGTTTTATGTTTATGTTGGTGATGAGGTTAAAATAACTCGAGTTATTTAAACTCGATAAAAAATTTTTTTTTAAGAATTAATTATTTAAATTCCGGTTTTTTTAACTGGCGTTCAAAGCGATCGTAAATCATCGATTGATGTGAGGGGATACGAGTATTTATATTGATACATTCGGATAAAAAAGTCAACAGTTGTATGTTTATTTTTGTACGTGTGTGGATGGGTAGATGTGTGTGTGTGTGTGTGTATGGTATATGCCCATTCATAAAAGAAGAATGGAATAAAAGGAAAAGTAAAGGACCTTTTAGCAGAATCGACAATCTTTGTATTAACCAAGGGCAGAATTTTTAAGAATGAACACCTTTTTTTTTTTTTTTTTTTTTTTAAACGAGTTTACAAATTGAATATAAAGTTAAAGTTATAAATAGGAAATTTTATTTTAATTATCAATTTTTGTTGTTCAATTTAGATCACTGGAAATTTATTGACCTAAATTTGTGCTTTTTTATAATTTTTTTGAATATGTTGGTTCTTATAACTTTCCAAATTAAAGTTAAAATCTATAGAGGAAATTATAATAATATTAAGAGAAGTTGAAGTAAAAAAATAAAAGGAAATTTGAAATAAACAAGGCTGGTAATAGAGAGAGAAAAATAACAAGTTGAAAAACCACCGACGAATTAGTTTATTAAAATTTATGTATTTTCTGATCTTAGCCTTCGAGTTATCGGTTCGTTATCGCGCTATCTGAGACATAACAGACGCAACTGTACTGAGGCATGTGAAGGGAAAGAGGCTGAGTCAAAATCGGTTAAAATATTGTTTTTATCGTTAATCTGTAGATTTAACATGATTTTAAAATTTTGATCTTTGAAAAAACTATTTGTTTTAAGATAAATGATTGTTTGAAACAATAAAGAGGTTGAATAAAAAAAAAAATAAATAAATATTTAAGTTTTGAGTTCTATGTAAATATTGTACGGACGATTAGACCATTTAATCTATAGAATTCGAGGACTGTATTTGCGAAGCATTGTTTGAAAAATGGATCATCTGGATCAGCCAATAAGTACCGAATAAAATAAACTTTATTGGTGCTTTGGGATAAATGTACTCAGATCTCTTGAAGAATAAAGAAATTTTCTCAAATTAAATAATAAATTTTTTTTATAAAAAATATCAACTTTTGTGTTAAAAAATAATCGTAGCCCCAAATAAATAAACTGCATGAAAAGATAATAGTATAACTTTTGACACTAACATCTCGAGAAAGCATCAAGACCCACTATGAATTCCGAGACAAAAGCCCTAACTTGATCAAGACCCAGAACCCCTTTATCTTGGTCCTTTCTCCAGTGGTCCACCCAAAAAGGCATCAAATGTCACTCTTCGGACTATATCCCCCGGGAAATTCAAATAGACACACAAAACCCTCGAAATATAAGAAAATGCATCTGAAGTGAGGAAGAGAGGCAGCCTGAGGAGCAGAGAATCGAAACCCGAGCTAGAAACTAGCTCTAGCAGTCTGACGTCTCTTTCGCGATAGATAAAGAGAGAGAGGAAGTTGGGAGTGGGTTGGCCGCGGTAAAGGACTTTTGGGACGCGTTGTACATGGCTCGCGTAGGTTCCGCGATGGCTCGCTCGGATACATAGTGGGTGGAGGATGGAGGTGGCTCTTTATGTAGCACATAGACTAGGTGGCCTGGCGAATAGGTAGGTTCGTCGCCGGTTCCCGTCTCCATCGCTGGTTGCCGGTTGCTTGGTTGCTCAGCGTGTGACGCTCAAATTACCTCCGTCTCCTGCTCCACCCTCCGCCCTTCGCCCTTCTTGTCCTTTGAGTCCCCAGGTCGCGCACCATCTCCAGCCAGCTCCTGTCTCTCTCACGCCTTACATTTTGCCCGGTGGCACTCTCACCACACTCACCACACTAGAGCCAGCTTGTGCTGTACGTGCAGTATCGACACACACACACACACACACACACCAAAGAAGATCTAGATGTAGGGAGAACACAGTCGCGTTACACCTCCCTACACCCTAAACCCTACACGGTATATAACGCCAAGAGCAGAGCTGCGGGTCGGGAAACGCGGGCAGCAGGAGCAGTAACAGCACCAGCGCTAGTATGGCAGCAGTTGAGTAGACGCAGGCACCGCGGGTCACCGCCTTCCCTCGTCCTCGTCCTCGTCCAAAGCTCTTCATTGCCCTCCTTGCCTTCCCCCCTTTTACCAGTCCCTAGTTACAGCTACAACCTACAACTCCGCAGCCCCTTTTCGTCCCTAACCTCCTAACCCCAAAGGGTTTCTCTTGGTCTCTGCCCTTCATCCTTCTTCACCCTTCTTGGATCCTCCGAGCTCGGAGTTTCTAGCTTCTAGCTTCTAGCTTCGCTGTATGTCCGCGTATTGGCGGACATACAGTGTCTTCCCCTCGGAACTTGGACCCGTCTCTTCTCTGCAACGTCTAGAGTCCGTCGATCCTCGGCTTTGTTATTGCCACGACGTGCACCACCCCAAATTCACTCGTTACAAGAGAACTGGGTCCTTTTATTTCCCGAGATCGCGAATGGCTTTTATTTCATTTCATTTTATTCCGTTTTTCGTTCCTCTGCTTCGTGGCGCGGTTCTTGTTTTTTTTTATCCTGCGATGGCTGATGGGCTTTATTTTTCGAGATCAGCATTTTTATTTGAGCATTTGTTGGGGTGATTGAATAGGATGCACGGACGGGAGCTGAATTATGCTCAAGGGTTGAGATCTCGGCATTGTCAGGAACCGGAATAATAATATGGACGGCTGTCGGGCTTAATCATCGGGTTAAATGCTACTGCGCGGTGTTATTACCAAATGAGCTTGTTTGTTCTTGATTATAGGCGGGAGATCAGAGACATGTTCGGATGATTGAATGTCTTTTTCGTTGAAATTTTACGATTTATGAATCATAAAAGTATGAGATTTTTACGTCATTATTAAAGTAGTCTGTGGCTTTTTATGACTAAGTTAGTTTCGAAAAAAGTGGAGTATGATTTAAAATATACGATTTTAATTAAAAAAATTATTGTATTAGCTTCGTGGATATAAATTTTGAATAAATTCTTCAATAAAGATAAATTATGAAAAAATTTTAATAATTTTCTTATATGTAATGTAAAAGAAGATAAATAAACAAATTAAATTTCTAAATAGAAAAACTAAATTTCGAATAATAAATTATTTATTTTATTGACAAATTATCAATAATATATCCTCAAAATAATCACCGAGAAGTCAAGTAACAAGTCAATGGTTTTTTTACGACTAAGTTAATTGCATAAAAGGTCAAGCGATATAATTTAATTAGATATTTTGATTGCGGATTTAAATTTTTGATAAATTCTTCAACAATTATCTTCCTGAAGATAATTATTATTAATTTTAGTTACAAAATGTCAATAATTGATGAAACTAAAGTTAGCAGACGTCTAAAAATTTATGATTTTTTTTTATTAAATAAATTACAACTAAAAAAAATTAATAAAAAATTGCACTTATATTTTTTCAAGTTTTTTACATGTGAAATTTTTTTTTTTAATTTTTTAAGTGAAATTTTTTTTTGAAAAAATTTCTAAAAATTTTGAAATATCGGCTAACTTCATTTTCATAATAATTGTTAATCATATAATTAAAAAAAAATCAAAACAAAAAAACTAAAATCAAAAAATTAAGACGAGCGTTAAATAACCAGCTCGGAGTCAAGTAAAAAGTCAATGGCTCACTAATCGAGTTAATTACGGAAGAAGTTTTACGGCATAATTACGATAAAAATAATCCTCTGAAGACAATAGTGTCAAGCAACAACAACAACAACGACATAATACTTTAGGACTTGGCTTAGGAAAACAATCATACAATGCAAAGACTACATATACATAAAGTTTAAGCGAAAGAGTTGAGTAGTGTAACTCGAGGACTTTTGTCATCAACACAATCGCCAGTGCCAGTAGGACCATAACGGTTCTTCGCTCCATGTATTCCCATCGAGCATCGACCGCACCCTCTGGCCCCCTTCCCCTTATGTTCTCGTGGAAGTTGCTCTCGATCACACACTGCGTTCTACATGAGACTCAGCGCAGACCAAACCAAGTAACGTGTGTAAGGAAAAAATAATAATACAATATATATATAAAGAGAAGAGAAGAGAAGAGAAGAGAAGAAAAGAGAGAAAAGGTAAAATAATGAAAGCAACAGCAGCGAGTCGACGCGTGCACGCACGCGGACCGCCGAGTGGAGCGAGGGAGTGTGAAATAACGCGATAGGCAGCCAGCACAACCAGCAGCTCCAAAGAGTAGAGGACACAACAACAAAGGCGTCCGCGACCAGCGACGAGGGAACGTACGTGAGAGCTATCGAGCCACCGACGTCCGGGGGACGCCTGTTTTATATATAGATATATTTATATATATATATTAAGAATCAAGTCTTGAGTGAAATTGCGGACAAGAGATGGAAACTAGGAATGTCGTGAAATAAAGGTCAACCACCTATGGAGAATAAGAAAGATATATATGTATATATATATATATATATATATATATATATATATATATATATATATATATATATATATATATGTATAAATGTATATAAATATATATATGTGTGTGTTCTGCTTCTGCTGCAGAGAAAGACGGAAGAAACGAGGGAGAAGCGCGAACGCGAACCGCGGGTTCCATGCATTCGGTCGGTTCGGTGAGTCACGCATCGCGAACTTCCTGCCGTCCCTCGCTCGCCGTCTCCTCGTCCAAAGTACTCGACGTATATTGTATGGTTAGGTTGGTTCCCTTTACTTGGATAGGCGAGCCCCCTTGTACCTCGTTTCCCTCGACACCCGACTCAGACTCGACCTCTTTCTCTCTCCTTTTATTTCTTGCTCTATCTCTCGGCTTGGCTTGTTCCCGGCGAACCCTTTTGTCTGATGGCTCGTCCGACCGAGCGTCACCCGCAGGGTTAAGGGTCTTCTAAAGAGGATGAGGATGGCGAGCCTCTTTCTCCTCCGCGCCTCCGCTACCTCCGTTGTTAGTGCACTATCTACATACAGCATTACCATTATATTACGAGGTGCTTCATGCTCTCGCTGTGCTGCGAATAACGTGGATATGCTGACGACCGAGTTCACAGATGGAAGATATGTCCTTTGGTTTGTATTGCCACGACTGACGAACAGATTGAAGATAAGGACCAGTGGTCAGTTTATGGATTTTTGGTAATTTTAACAATTTTTAGATTACTTTGAGAAATACTTTTTTTGATTCAGAGGAACGATTTTTGGATTATAAAAATTTTTGAGTCTTATTTTGACATGAGAAATTTTTGAATTAAGGAAAAATATATTTTTTATCTAAATCAAATATTTTATCAGATTAAAGTCGAAAATTTTTTTTATAGGACAAATTTGAGAAAATCTAAGAAATGTCAGTTAGTTTGTTTGAAAATTAGGCTGCCGACTTATGCAAGGAAATATTCTTGTGTAATTTATTAATATATTCTGGCTTTTGATTTTTAATTCTAAAAAAGAAGAGAAAATCAATTTTACACGAAGAATAAAATAAATAAAACAAAAATTTTTCAAATAAATATGATTGATTGTGATTATTCTGAGTTATGATTGAATAATTAGATAAGAAAGAACTTGAATTGTTAGTAGATTTGATAATTTTCAATTATACGCGATAATTGATGAATAAATAAGCAAGTTAGACGATAAAAACTGATTATTTCGCCCTTTAAACATAAACAAACTTTAAAGGGAAAGAATAAAAAGAGAGTACTAAAATTTTCCCACTGTTACCCGGCAGACCACCTTACTTTTGTCTCGTCTCACGTATCGGTGCGTATTATTGGCGAGAGCGGACGTCAGCCTTTACCTTCTATTCAGGTTGGTGTTGTTTTGTGCGATAAAGAGAGTAACCAGAGGAGGAGTAAGAGAAAATAAGGAGAAAAGAGGAAAAAAGAGCAGACCCAAAGTATTAAGTATAAGTATAAGCATAAGTAAAGAAAGACAGTTTGAGTTTGAGGGATCCAATGTATCCTTAGACTCAACTCAGGTATACCGTATACCTGTACGGTTAACTCCCGAAAGGCGATGGCGATACCCAATATAACTACTACATACATACATACATACACAATTATATACCATACAATACCACTAAGACGCGTTTCGCTCGCGGCGCCGCGTGCAAGGCCCGGCTAAATAACAACCGCACACATCACTGCGTGCGTCCGTCAGTCCGTGCTTTTGTGCAAGGGAACAAACTCAATATGTATAAAATAACAAAGATAAAGAAACTTGAGGAAAAGGAAGAAAGAAAGAAAGCCGGCCCAAGAAGAAGGAAGAGAAGGAGGAGGAGGAGGAGAATCGCGTAGCGGCAGCTGGTCGTCGTAGTCGTCTACGTCTCGACGCTCTTTATTTTCGCTTTGCTTGCTTGTACTCTCCACTCTTTTACTATATACAATACTGGAGGTTGGCGTGTCGTCTCTTGCGTCGAGTGCGACACTTAGCAAGGGCCCGCATATCTGCCTCCGGTGATCGTCGCCTGGATACAACCGCGAGTCTCGACGTTCAATAACTCCGACAAAAAATTCGATATAAAAAAATTTGCACGCTTACATATACTCATATATCATTTCATGTACTATACTCACATATGATAACTCCAAATTATCACATGTGCTCATATGTGACCACACATATTCACATATGATCCTACTTAGGTGATCACTGATCACGGTCACACATATTCATATATAAATGATGACACAAATGCTTAATTTTTTTATTATATGCTCACTCATATATGATCACTCACATGTGATCACATAAACTCATATGTGATCATATAAATTTATATATGATCACACATATTCTCATATGGCCAAATATATTCACATATGATCACTCGTTTAAATATATGCTCACATATGATCACATAAATGATCACACATGCTTAAATTTTACATTACATATTCACTTATAATCACACACATGCTGAATTTTTATTTCCCATACTCACATATGACCACACATGCTCACAAACGTGCAAAATATATACACACTCATCATCACACGTCTATCTATTCACATTTGCACGGGCTAATAACAGCGAGCCTCAATACTTTTCTCTTTTTACCGTCTTTCCGTTACCATCCAACATCTCTGTCCACCCACCGTACGACTATACCACTAGTAAAGGTCGGTTTAGATATACATATTATATTATGTCTCCCGCGTTAATACGCAGCAATATTAACCCGTGAATTCCTCGTGGAATTTCTCAACGGGAGATTAACTGATAATTATATGCAGCTATTTAAATCGCACGTGTGTCGCTGACGTTGAAATTTAGTCTCCACTCGTGGTTGATATGAGGATAGAGGATGTGGGATTTTTATTTCTCATTTCTTATTATTCTCCTCTTATATCTCTGTGTATACGATATCACACGACTGACGAGATAGAGAGAAAGGAGACAGAGACAGAGATATTTCTTCTTTCGAATTCTTCACCCACGCATCTTTTGTATATTTTCTTTTTCCTGCAGCCCATCATCAAATCAATTCCCCTTTCTACTTAGATTCATCCACTTAGACTCAATACTTGCACGTGTGTTCAATCTTTCAAGTGTATATGTACGTCCTCTGTATGAAATATATTTAATTTAATATTAAATACACAATATCAAATTTAAGTTCGGTGTCTCTCCAATTTCGCGCTCGGAAGCCCAACCGATTGCTCGTCTTGAATTGCAGTTTGTGAATCGAGGCGCAGATTCGTTGGAAAAATGATCAGCTGGAACTTGATATTCCAGGAAAATTCGTCGCTGCGATAAATTAAAAAGAAATAAAATTTTTTTTTTCAGCGCTCACACCTCGAATAGAGCCGCGTAATTCCGATCGGGCATTCGGGAATTCGCGGCAGACCCTCGCATCCTGTCTCTCTATGACGGGTGATGGCCGCCTGGCTTCACTGGATAGTATATAGGATGTTGGATGTTGGGCCTGCCGACGACCCCAGACCGCGCTCACCCCCGGCCCATAAATACCCAACTCACTGCAGGCAGAGCGTACCAAGCCACGCCGTCAAATGAAACCCAAAGCAAAGCAAAGCTGCTTGCCTGCTGCTGCTGCTGCTGCTGTCTTGAATCTTGAATCCTCTTACTTGGTCTTCGGTCTCTTTATCTCTTATTAACTCCTCGCTCCTTACTCCCTCGGATTTCGTGCTCGCGATCACCGGTCATACATCAGCTCTCCCTCTTCCTCTCTTTGTTGTCTTCAGGACGCGGCTTTACTTTCCAATCGGTTCTCTGCCGCAGATACCACGCCTAGTGTAAGTAAATACACGACTTTTGTATTATTTTATGTACAAAAATTCAATCGGAGAATCAAACTCGGGTAATTTGGAACTTTTGGTTATCCGCAGGTGGATGAAAATTATAGAAAAAAATTTTTTAATCAATACTAGCAACCTTACAGTCACTATGTGGCTGGCCTGACTTGTGAACTGTGAATCAATGAAATTTTGCTTTATTAAATAATGACTTTTGTTAAATTGCACTGTAATTTTTTAACTATTGACATTTGTAAAGATATAAGCTCATCTCGATGTTACACTCATCAAGAGCTTTCATTTGAATACCCACATGCATTTTTATATATTTTTCATATATACATATATATAATTTATATAAATATATGAAAAATTGATGTGGGTACTCAAATGAAAGCTCTTGATGAGTGTAACATCGGGATGGGCTTATATTTTTAAAAGTATCAATATTTCACAAGATAAAAAGTCATTTCTTAATTATATAGATTAGTACCAAAAATCAAATCAAAGAAAAATTAACTACAAATACAAGTCAGTGTTTCATTAATTACTCAAAAACTTTTGTCCCCAGCCAACAATTTTCTTCCCAAAACAAATTTCGGACTGCAAGCATCGGAGATTTGGCAACGTTTCGTCGGCACAAAGTGGGTAACTCATGATGTCGCGTGATCCTGGGGACTTGTGGAGGCTTAAAAGCCTCTTCCGGTGTTAGGAATTGCCGCGTCTCAACCGAGCGGATCGAACGCCCCCTCACAACTCGCAACTTAACCGTGTTTGTATCGAGCAAAGACCGTGTAATTTCCGAGCTGAGCGTCGATGTGTGTGAATGTCGGGCTTTAATGTGTATTAAACCTTTATGCAACACATATTTGCTATATATATCATCAGAGGTACATATGATGTATGAAACATGTGTAGTTTACTTTTGGTTCACTTGCACGATGTTTGATGTATAATACGCAGTTTAATTTAACGCCAGCACACACTTGTCGCCGTTAAAATCATATAGCATAGAATTAAGTACGACTTATGATGCACAATGCAAGATATTAAGTCAGTCATTTGTTATTTTTTCAAAAAATTTTAGTAATTTTCTAGAACGCAATAGTTGTTGTTGTTTTTGTTGTTAATAGATTGAAAAAAAAAAAAAATTAACTTTAAAATTAAATCTAGAGAAAAATTTTCGAACCAAGAATATTAATTTTGAAGAAGTTCATTGTCTTGAATGAAGAAGGAAAAATTTTTGAATCAAATAAAATTTACTTTAATCAAGAAAAAATTTTTAATTCAAACCAAGAAGATAAAATTTCTTCAAAATTATTTACTTGATTCAAATAAATTTTTTTTCTGTGTACACTTTTCCAAATAAAAATAAAATGAAATGGAATAAAATATGTAATACATAACATAAGTACATATATATGTAGCAAACTCATGATTAAGTAGAAAAAGTTGTTGGCATGAGGGGGAGAGTCGGCCGAGGAAAGTGAGAGCGGCTGATACTATACCTTATTCATACGTATGGTAGAGTAAAACGTATATAACGTAGAGTGTACAGCCTTGGGGGTGTGGGGAGAAGATATAACTACTATATACCGCTCGGCAGTGCAAGTATCAGGGAGTAAAGTGGGTCAGTGTCGCGGGAACTTGAAAAGTTCACTTCCGTAATACGAGCGAATGGTGCGCCGCACAAGTAAAGGCACAAGTCCTACTACCTATCCTACCTCCTCCTCCTCCTCCTCCTCCACCCACCACTTTATGGGTCAGCGGTTGGTAAAACAGCGAGACTAACTCCCAACTCCCAACTACAACTTGCAACTTTACTTCTATCCGAATAGAATTGCCAAGTGTTGTATACATGTGGATGTCTATGTGGAGGTTGCCTGAATGTAGATAAAATGTTTATGTTTATGTGAGAGCGAAATTGTTTTGCGCCTACGTCCTGGCTATTCCTCCCCAGCTGTTCGCCGCCTGGCTCTTTTAAACGATTTATTACTCCGTTACTTTCTTGAATCCTTTTTATTGATGCCAGGATAAGTAGTGAGCAATTTTAGGTTTTAAAGGGGAGGGTTTATGAGCCGTTAATAGTTCGATTTTTGAGAATTGTCTTGTTTGAAGGGACAATTAGAGCTTACTATTGATTATTTGGAAGTTTTCTTTTTATATAAAGGGTTAAATTGATAGTTTGTACTTCGAAAAGTTTTTTTTTAAATTTGGTATCATAAAAAGTGACAAAAAAATTGTTTTTTAAATCAAATAAAAAATTCAAGATAAAGCAATTCTTAAAAATAATTTTTGTAATTCAAGATTTTTGTCTTAAATTAAGTTAATTATTCCATCAGTCTATGACTAAGTATAAATTAATTCAAATTTACGAAATTTAAAAAAATTGTGAATTTTTAAAAATTCGTCAAAATTACAATTTAAAACTGTACTTTTAACAACTTAAAATTCGAACCGACATTGAAGTTTTAAACTCCAATAAATACTTTCGGTTTTTTTATTAGTGTGTGACCATCCGCTCTGAACTCATTTTTATAGCTGCATTTATTCGTAACCACTAGATCGAGCGAATAACATATTTAAACACCAACTTTAAATCAAACTAACAATTATTCCTGATCATTGGCATATTTTAATACTCACAAAATAAAAATTTTAAAAATTTTTTCAAATGATAAAAATTCAAACAAAAATTATAATTCCTGAAAACCATTTATATTTTTTCCTCCGTAACCTAAACCCAAAAAATTCGAGCTGTCGAACGTTTGATCGACGAAATAAAAGCAACGTTGCGTCTTTCGCGTCTTCAAGGACGAGGGATAGGATCGACGTATTCTGCGGGTATATAGCGATTGGTGTGAGTTTGGCCAAAGCACCAGCATCAGCTATACACATACATAGACCTCGATAGCTCGGAGGGTTAGTTGGAATGAGCAGAGCAGAAACTAACTTGGAGCTCGAAGCTGAGAGCTGAGTGGGTGCAGGATGTGAGACGTGAGACGCGAAACGTGCTAGTGTGAGCAAGTGGAGGCAACCTCCGGAGATATGGCCGGAGGGACCCGTTGGACGTGGCAGCCCACCATTCTCTCTTTCCCTCTGTAGACACACAAACACACACACCCACAGAGACACACATACCTAGAGGACTAGCGTAATAGAAGGTAAGGGTGAGGATGTGGGCGCGAGTGGGCGAGGGTGATGGGGTGATGGGTGATGGGGTGAGTCAGGTCGCGAAGGGACGGCCGGCTAAATAACGGCTTGCCCTATCTTCGTCCTCGTCCTCGGCCTCTATACATACAATCCAAGCGAACCCAACCCAACCCAACCCAACCCTCGCTCACTCACCGGCAAGTACTTCCATTCGTTTTCCTCATCTCTCTTTACCCTCACGTTCGTACTACTCATCGTCGTCTTTCGTCTTAGCTGTCGTCTTAGTTTGGTCCTTTGGTGACTCCTCTTCTGTACTCAGCTTCACCTTCTATTTCCTCGCTCCTGAAATGCCGAATGAAGGGAATAGAAGGCAGAATAGAACCCCGCGGCAAAAGACACCCTCAGCTACCTTTTGCGTTCTGGGTGTGCGTTGAATTACGCGAGCTGCCAAACAGGAGAGGAAACAAAACTGCGTCTTGGGTTATTTTCTGGTATCGTGTATCCGGCCAACTGATGCTCCCTGGTTGTCGTTGTCGCTTTGTGTCAGCGTGTATGAGGATGTGTGGCTATGTCAGAGCGTAAGTGTGGATGCTAAAGATATGTGAGAACGGGTATTGCAGGTGTTCCTCTGCTCGCGTTGATGTGTCCCTTTCATTTTGCGTCTCAACGTCCAACGTCTCTTCGAGCGTGCTCGTTCGCTTTACCATGCTCATGTTCATGTTCATGTTTGCTATATATGTATATGTATACGGGTGGATGGATGGACGGAGGTATATATGTGCTACACATTGCACAAGGACGACGGTGACGATGTTGTGAGAGCTAATCGCGAGACGCACGCACTCACCAGCGCTGAATTTAGTTCTCTCTCGATCGCTCGATACTCTGCTCAACCGCAGGCGAATGGCTTCCGTATATATGTATACTATCTTGATGTACATATATGTATACATACATAAGGTGGTCAATCGATTCGACTGTAAGGTAACCGACGAAACTTGACTAAATTTAATCAAATTTGCTTTTGAAGCAAAATGTTCTATTTTTGAAGTTTAGGGTAACTTTTTTTTTTTTAAAGCTCTACTTGTGATTTTTGCAACGAATTATATACTGAAAAAAATTAATTATAAAATATCCTCAGAATTTTTAATATTTCAAATAGTAATTTGGAGCATTTTAACTTTTTTGACAATTACAAAGTTGTTATTTCTGTTTGAAATTGTACTTTTTCCTTTATAAATCATAAATTCTACTATTCGAATAATAAAAATCACAAATTAATTTCAATAGTTAAAATTGTAGTTCATTTTTTTCGTGTGATCAAAGTAAAATTATTATCAACTTTATAAGTTTTTATAACAATTCTTCAGTCAAGAGAATAAATTCTTGAAACTAGAAAATTTTATTTAGACCAAGAAAAATTTCTTAACTCAAGAAAATCATTTGTTTCAAAATGGTATTCTTAATTCAAGATTTGAGCTCTTAAATCAAGCTAAATTTTTTATCATTGTAGTAAAATTTCTGCTAATTTTACAAAAATTTTTAAATTTAACAGAAAAAAACTAATTCAATATTCTAATAAAATTTATCGAGGCTTAGCTCAATAATTAATAACCACCAATAAAATCATAAAGTACCATCAACCCCATCAAATGAATTTGAGGGTCCAAAAAATATCAACTCAGCAAAATTTCCAGCAGCAGAAGCAGGAGCAGTAAGACCAAGTAAATTGAAATAAAAACAGAAGGAAATAAAATTAATGAATGAATGTAGCTGAAAAAACAAAAGTTTTATTTAAACTCTCTGTGCAGCGTGGAGTGTGTAGCGTGCAGTGGCATCGTGCTCTTTCATTTTCTTCCTTTCTCGATTCTCGTGGATTCGGTGGTGCTTGGTCTGTCTGTCTGTCTCTCAGTCTTCCTCCTCTTATTCTCATTTGTGTTTTCTCTTTTGCTTTCGCTTTGCCGGTTATTCGCGACTGCTCTCTACTCTGTATTCTTGCTCATGGAGCAACCCGTTCCCGTTCCATTCCACCCCTTTACTTACACTCTTACTCTATATTTGCCGGTGTACCAGTCTGCAGATACACGGCAGTTTCTCTCTGATGCTGCTGCTGCTGCTGCTGCTAAAGTATAGAGACAGATAGAGAACGGTACTGGCTATGGCAATGGCTCTACTCGTTCATTCTACAATAGCTTCGTCGCTCGTTTGCCCACGTAACGGTATACTCTTTCTCTGTACTCTGTACTCTCCTATGTGATATTCCTCTGTGCCAGTGCTGTCTCTGATCCTTTACTTGCTTGCTACTATATTCTATTCTGCCGTTCTTCCATTTTCTGTCCTTGTCCCCCGGGCTTTGTAAGAGAATTACGCTGCTATACCAAACCATTGCTTGCCATACGGGGCAAAAACTGAAGACGAGTACTCTACTCTCCTCTTGTACTATTCTATAAACTCAAAGTACTGAAATATCCACGTCCGAAGCTTCTATTAATTAATATTTAATTGTTACACACTTAAATTATTCCCAGTTTGAGAAAAATCCGACTTTAAATTTAAAACTCGGAAATTGTTTGCCGGAAGTGTAAACACTTAGTCACAGGGATTAGTCCGAGGATTATTAACTTGGGAATTTCCCAACACACCACAGAAAAGTACAAGGTGTTTACTGTATATCTGTATATACCTGTCTTTTGCCTTCCACCTTCTACCTTTAGTATTCATGTCTAAGCTACGACATTCTTACTAATTTTCGCTTTAACTTTCGGCTCTGACCTTTAAAACAAGTTTTGTTACTGTACCTATATTATTATTCTTCCTTTATTCCTCAAGATAAGTCCTTGTACTTGTAATAACTACAAATATATAAACATAGATATTATATCTTTGATATTTTGTCAGGGGAAAAATTTTCTCACTTTTTTTTTTTTTTTTTTTTTTTTTTTTTTTTTTTTCAATTAATTATTCTTATAGATTTTCTTCATTAAATTTTCATCAACAATTGTTTTCTATACTCAATTTTTGTTTAATAATAAATTGAAAAAAAAAAAATTCTTGACTGGAGTGTAAATTTTCTTGGCTCAAGAAAATATTAAGGAAGATTGAAAATTTCTTGAATTAAGTCAAAGTTTCTTGCAAAAAAAATTTCTACTTGCTCCAAAATAACTTTTGTTTACTTTAAGATTTTTTTGGCGCGCGAAATTTGTTTTTTGTGTGTACTTCTCATTTTTTTTTTTTAAATTTCACTTCGTTAATTTTTTTTCTGTCCAACTTTCAATAATTAATTTTAAAAAATTCCAATTAGTTTTCATTTTCATATGTAGCCCCTTTCAATGATTAAAATTATTAAATTTTTTTATAAACTCAATTTTTATTAAAACATTTTTTTTTTTTAATTTTAAAACCCTTTAATAATTAAAAATACTTTTTTGCTAATTATTTTAAAACTTCAAATAATTTTTATATTTATTTTTATAAATAAATCAATAAATATTATTTTTAGATCTAATTGATAAAATAAAATAACAAAAATAAATTCTACGGTTAAAAAAAAAAAAAAAATACAAAAGCGAGTGGTTGATAAAACGGTGCGCATTTCTGGCGCGCATCTGCGCATTTTCTTGTCGTGTGTAACAGCCCGCGATATACGTTGAGCTTAACGAGCGCGTTGGGCGAGATAGAGCCCTTCCTTATTTCAGCCGTTTTCCTCTATCCTCTATCCTCCATGCTATATACTATATCTGTCACCTATAATATATATAGACGAGCACGAGCACGAACACGAACAGGAACCAGCAACCCGCTTTCCTCTTTTCTCTTACATTTCTCATCAGGCAGCTCATCATCGATTTCTTCAGCTCCCCTTCAATTTAATTCTCACCCCATACTCATACCCACGCACTGCGACTAGTAGGCCACGTGAGACGCTTCTCGAGTATTATTCCCGCGGTTAATTCCCTGATTAATGTACATCGCCAGCAATACATATTTATAACTGTGACATACCGTACGATGCAAGGAAGATACAGGAAACAATAAAAACTGTGACAATGCGGGAGCCGCTGAAATATCCAACCATCCCTTTTCCAAATTTATGAAGTAAACAACCCCCTACGGTTGTTGTTGTTGTTATATTTTTAGGACGCTCAAATTAATATATTTAACACTTACGACAATACTGATACCATAGACGGTTCAAAATAAATTTTTTCCCTCTAATTTGAGAGGTTCCAAAGCATCGCTTAAAATAGTTCGTCGATACTGCAAGCTTCAAATGTCAATTGTGTACTAAGGATCAATCTAAGTTTAATTTACGTCCTTGATTTTTATTATGCAACATCGCGTTGGAGAAAATAGACAAATATTAGTTTTTTATTAATTATTACTATTTCATGCTTTAGTGAAAAAAATTTTAATTGATTGAAGATAATAATTTTTGAGGCTAGAAAATTATTTTCAAGAGCTTTGATTTAAGTAGAAAAATTTTTAAACTGAGAAATTTTTTTTGGTTTAAGTAAATTTTATTTGATTCAAAAATTTTTTTCTTGATTTGAAATAATTTAATTCTTTATGAGTATTTTGTTGGTTCGAAATTTTTTTTTTTAAATCGTTAATTTTTTTTTATCAAGGTAAATTCTTCCCAAAAAAATTTTAAAAAAGACAAAAATTATTTTGGAGCAAGAAGACATTTTCTTGACTCAAGAAACTTTGACATTCAAAAAATTTTCAAGCTTCCTTAATATTTTCTTCAGCCAAGAAAATTCACCCTCTAGTCAAGAATTTTTCTTTTAAATGTGAATTTTTATCATAACTAAAGATAATTGAATAATTATAATGTTAATTTCAAATTTTAATTCCTTTTTAAATCTCAACAGTACTTTTAATTAAAAATTGTGTTTTCTTATAAATTTTGTATCGAAATTTACAAAATACTTTTTGTAAAATGAAATAAAAACTTTGATTTCTCATGAAGCTTAATATTAATTGAAGAAATTTATAAAGTAATACACAAAAATTTATTAAATTCTAAATAGTAATAAAATTCTCTGACCTACAGTAAAATTATATTTCACAAAATTTGCCTATAAAAATGATTTCAGCCAAAATTAAATAATTATAAATAAAATCAATCATCATAGATATCCTGAGTTTGGCTCAATCCATCGACCTTAGACCTAACAATACCCTGAACTCAGCAGCAGTGAACCTAAACCAAATCCAAACCCTCTGGTTAGCGCATCGGAGCTAGAGAAGCTTTGGTAATCGATTGTCGCGATACCACGGGAAGCAAGTTTCCGTTGTCTAGCCTCTGCTAAGAGGCACAATGGCGGCCAGTAGTGTTCTATAACACAGTCCTACAGCTATATAGTTCCATAGTTATAAAGGTGTGTTGTGTGCAGGGAAATAGAAAGGCAGAGTAAGAACCTCTTACAGATTACCACCGTCTAGATATTATAGACCTCGAAATATAATAGCGAAAGGAGTACAGAATTGAGAGTCGAGGATAGACAATGCCGAGTGGAAGTAAAGGAGGAGAGGAGGTTTTGCCCAAAGGTACCTAGCCCAGGTATTAGGTATTAGGTGTATCCTCGATGTTCATGAGATACCGCGATTATTCAAAGGACTAAAGTCGAATGGAGCAGAGGAAAGGGGAAGAATAACAACAAGATAGAAGGTAAGAAAGACGCTCGGGAGTTTGGTCCCCTGCTAAGGGGGAGGACGAGGACAAAACCCTGGAATAAAGACATTGTAATGTATTTTGTAAACGTAAATTTGTAAATACCGGAGGAAGATGAATTTTAACGTTTTTATTTTAATTTTCGTCGACGTCGTGAATTTTATTGAATGAAAGTTGGAAAAAATAAAAAGGACAAGTCTCAAAGCGATAACCGATCGAGTTTTCTTTCCCTAGACAACGAATTCACTTCTATTTTCTATTCCACGAATCTTCGAACAACACCATACGGGCTGTAAGGCTTAGCTCGACAGAATTGGCTGTGTGTGTGTGTATAGGTGTGTTTGTGTGTGACGGAGTAAAGGGACTAGAAACGGTGAAAAGAGGCCGGTGGAAAGAAAAAAAAAAGAAAAAAAAAAAGAAGGGGCGGAATAAGCTGAGCTCGTGCGTACGTGCGTGACGATCATCCCCTCGCGAGTGCGTGCGCTGGATACGGCATTTTATGTGCTATGTATAGGTATAGTGGCGAACTGCCACGGCTAACCCTCGATCGTTGGGTTTAACGCCACCGCCACCGCTGTAGTTCGCTGAGAGAAAGGGACAGCCAGCGCGATTCGTCCACGTCGATTTCCACGCCTCGAAGGCTTCATCTCGCGTCGCCGTGCACTGGACTAACCGCGGCCATACGATCGATATTCCTATCCTATAGGAGAGTTTGAGGAGAGTAGAGAGCAGAGCACAACAATACGTATTTCCTCTTCTGTGCTCTGCTGTGCGGTTCTGACTTTCAGCTGCACCAAATACTATCCATCCCCCCGAATAAATTCACGCTAAAGCATCGCTCCTTCTTCTTCTTCTGGTTCTTCTTTGTAGTACTTATACGTTTCCGTCTTTTGTTGGTTTATAACTCTGTCCTTATTCTTGTCGAGCTTTCTCTAGATGAATTGTCGAGTCCGAGTATTTATATTGAAGGGTTTTAAAACATGTTTTTATTATTACTCGTGTATATATGATGAAATTTTAATTTCAATTGAAGATTTTTTTTAAAATTCGATTAAAATTTTTATTTAACAATCATTGTTGGAATTTTCAGATTTTATTATCGGAAAATATGTAATGTATATCAGAAATAAAGCTGGTACAAAAATATAAATATTGTTTTTTTTTTTTTTAATTTTCTGCATCATCAAAAATTATTTTTAATTTTTGAACCGACAATTTTTTTTTTTTGTGAATATGAAAATTGTCTCTTTTATATTTCAAATTTATTCAAAAAAAACTTTTAATTTTAATCATTAATAATTATAATAATATAAACTAGCAGCCACTATGTGACTGCCGTGACTTGTAAATTATGAATAAATAAAATTTTGCTTTATTAAATAATGACTTTTGTTAAATTGCACTGTACTCTCTTAATTATTGACGTTTTTAAAGATATAAGCTCATCCTGATGTTACACTCATCAATAGCTTTCATTTGAGTACCGACATGCATTTTTATATATTTTTTATATATACATATATATAATATATATAAATATATAAAAAATTGATGTGGGTACTCAAATGAAAGGTCTTGATGAGTGTAACATCAGGATGTTAAAAAAAAACCGATTTTGTCATATAACTATCCTGGACAAAAAATTTTTTCTTATTGTCTTAATAATATAGATAAATTTTTTTAAAAATACTTTGAATGAATTAATTAATTTAAAACTTCTTCCTGACCATGTAAAATGAATTTTAAGTTTAACTGTGCACTCTATAAAATTATGAATTAATCAAAATTGAAAATAATGAATAATAGAATTATAATAATTATAAATTAATCGCTCACAAAGGATTACAGTGGTACAATTAATTATGGAGCGTATTATAAAATAAAGATAGAGTTGAGAATATTATTATTAAGTCATTATTTGCCTGTTCAAAAACATTAAAGTTAAATAAAAAATGTTATTTTTATTATTATTAATATTGTAAATAAAGTTTAGGCATTTGGCGATATGCCTTGACCGAAATAAACTTAAATCAATCAACCTATCTTTGTCTGTCTGTTGTTGTGTGTGTTGATATTTTTATTTTTAACTTGGTAGTTTTATTTCATCCCGACTCGATGATTCGATGCGTTTTTTATTTATTTTTCGTCGAGTATTTTATGAATTTAATTATTGTTATTATTGCGACGGGTAGGCGTAGGACAACGAAAAACAGAAGAGAAGAGAACTAACCAAAGGTGTAAATGAATTGAATCTCCGTGTAATATTTTTTAATAGACGGGTTATTCACTTTTTTAGAGGTTTTGTAATTAATTGAATAATGATTTAGTCTCGGATTTAGTACAGCGGTAAAGATGTTTAATTTGTAACGTAAATAATGGTTATCTATTAAGTCGCTGTAATCGCATTAACGGGTGAGTATTTTGGACATGCAAATTGTTTACTAATAAAATATACTTTAACCGCATAATGCCGTAATTATATAGCCTCAGCGAATCTAATAGCTTCTTATTCTATAATATTTTAATCTTAGGAGCGAATTTCTCACCCACTTGATAGCCTATTATTACCGAGAAAATAAACCCCGAGAATAATCGGTTAAATTGTGTTATGGATTATATATCTGAGGTAATTATTGACAATAAATTATTTTTGCATTCCATTTTAATATTTATTCAGTCAATCATTAGATCAAAAAAAATTTAAAGCTTTAATTTTATTAAAACATTACTTAAACCTTTTTTTTTTTTTAATTTATCATAAAAAAAAAAAATAAGTAATGCATATTAAAAATAATTATTAATTAGAATAAATTAAATTAATAATTAAAAAAAAATTGATTATTATTATTAATTTTAATTTAAATAAAAAAAGGAAAATTTCTAAATTAAATATTTAGAAACTGTAATTAAAAAATAAAAATTTTTTTATCAAATTTTAGAGAGATTTTTTACAAAAAAAAAAGTGTTTAAAAAAATTCCCAAAAATTTCACACCAAAACTGATAAATATAAACCGTTTCTCAGCAGTAATTAACCAGCGACAAATAATAATATTTACCAGCTAAAACAACACGTCATTTGCATCAACCGGTTTGGAAGTAAAAAGTCAGCCTTAGCCGGGCGTAATATTTTTTTCCTTCAATTTTATTTACTTATTTTAAAGATTTTTTTCCACGAAAATTTTTTTTACCAATACACACTCACACGATCCGCGTCCTCTTATTTTTATCTGAACGGAGTATGCAAGAAAAGGATCTCTGGTGTGTGATGGAAAGAGGAGAAGAGGCTGAGATGATTCGTGCATCAATTCTTGAGCCTTCGAGAGTGTTTAAGTCTGACGGTACATGTAACTCTTTGCCACGGGCCAGACCAGGGGCCGCGGCATCGAGAGGGGTCAGAGGGGAATTTCAAGGGGGGAATGACGGTTTACCGTGTATCCGTGTATCCAGAACCAGCCTCAGTTAGTGAGTAGGTAATATAAGTAAAGGTAAAGGTAAAAGATCGCGAGAGCCGTCAATTAGAAGGGATCGCGGCCCGGGTTCTGCGGCAGGAAGCGAGTTGAGAGCTCGCGGGCATCCTATCTATCCTCAGGTCCTATCCCGGGTTTTTCGAGGTATATAGTATGTATCCAGCCATTACCAAACAAAGAGAGACCCGGTTCTGTTATATTGTTCCTATCTTCTTTCCTCTTGCTCTCACTTAACCGTCATTACTTAATCTTACTCAGTTGCTGCTCTTCCTTCCTTTCGTTTCTTCTTTTGCTGATATTCTTCTTAGACTTGACTTCTTTCTCGAGAAAGCTCTTCTCGCTACACTGTCTGATTTTCCCTTGTGGAAATGAAACCTAGTTTTTGTCAATGTAATACAAGTAACTGCTCGGTTGAACTCTATTTGGCTGGTAAATAGACAGTTTAATACCGACGTTTCTGTTTTATACAAAAAAAAAAATCATCGGTTTTTATCGTCGAAGTTTTCTCGACTTTTATGAACTTACAATGATTCTATAATATAAAATTGATGATTAAAATGAAGTTAGTTCTTTAAATTTTTGATACTGATTGAAAAAATAGATCCTGATTCTTTATTATAATAAACCAGTCAATAGTTTGGCCCAAAAACTTCGTGGAGAATGCAAAAACAATAAGATGGGTTTAGAAAAAACAGTAACTTTAAATTTCAAGAAAATAAAAATTTTTATATCAGAATTTTTGCTTGATTTAAGAAAAAAAATTCTTCATAATAATTATCTCGGTTCAAATTTAATTCATTTTTTCTGTCGATGAAATATTTGTGTTGTAAATATAAAAAAATTTTTATCAATATTTTTAACTTTCTCAATTTTTCGAACAAAAGATTAATTTTTTTTCCAACTAAATTTTCTATTTTGATTTTCCATCCATTTTTTTACCCTAAAAAAAATCATTAAATTGATTTTCTAAGAGGATTAATCGACACCATCAATTGTCCAGAATCGATAGTAAAAGATTATTAAAAATTGAATAGTTCTTTAAACTATCACAACTCTAAAGCACAGTAGTGACTTTGGGTGTTTTTTTTTTTTTCAGCCCCTAGTTACACCAATAATAAATCAATAAAAAGTTGATTAGACAATATTTCCCAGACTTATCATGAAAGTGGGCCTCTTATGTTTCTCAGCAGATTAACTTGGTGGATGTGTCTTCAGAGTACAATGTAAGGTAGAATAGCAGTGCCCGTTTACCCCATAAACCGCTCGATGAGAAGAGAGAAGAGTGGTGATGTATATTCCAGAGGGTTTACTTTCCGCATCTTCTACCTTCTATCGCATGGTAAAAGTCCTCTCACGGTCTTTTTCTCGAGACTTAACTCCCTCATTCCCTCGCTGGTTCACCCCCGAGGTGCCTCATATCCTCACGGTATTATACCGCGTAGTACTCGAGCCACCTCACTCTCATCCTCTTACACATTTACATTCAAAAACACATTCACATTCACATTTATATCCTCATCCTCATTCTCATCCACATACTCACTCACTGTTCCGTGAATATTCTCGGCGACCGCGACGCAGCCCGTCTCACGGGAAATATCGGTCGGGGAATTAATGCCTTAGGTATGGTGTATATACATATACATATACACACTATACAGGATAACGAATAACAGCGTACAACCTGAAGACCGAGTACGGGTTCGAGGGATAAAGAAAGAGATAAAGGACCTCGACAGGAGCCAGTAATTTTGCAGGTTTCGTTTTCAAACCGTTCGACGAGAGTTTTAATTCTCATTCTTCCTCTCCGACGAGGTCGAGGCATTTTAGTTTTATTTTTGTTTTTGAGGGATTTTTTTTTTTTTCTCTTTTTTCGCGCCGGAATATTCTCTGAGCTTGCTTATGACTTATGACCAAGCGTATTTCAGTTTACGTCTTTTGCGATTGTAAATGTCGGAAAAAAATTTAACTGCGACTACTGTGCGGCTTTTAATGACCTGTAAGCTCACGGGTGTGTTCTGATGGGCTCTACAGGTGCTACATCACTCTATTTATTTATGATGATAATAATTTTAGGGACTAAGTGTCAGAGAACATACGGTGTTGTTTTATTTTATTGGAATTTTAGAATTTACTTTTTTTTTTTTTTTTTTTATTTTTTATTGAAAGTTTTGATGAATTAGAGAGACAAGAATTGATAATTAGACAGTTAAATTAATTAATTATTTTGAACTTTTCAAAAATTTATTCAAATTTTAGTTGAAAATCTTTAAATTCATTATAACAAAAGTTTAAAGTACGACAAAAAAAAAAAAATGTTTATCTATATTAATTAAGAGAATAAGAAAAATTTTGTGTCCAGAATAGTTAAATTAATAAATTAATTTTTTGAAGATTAAATAAAAAATAAAGTACAATTATCATTTCAAACAAAATTTTAATCGCTCTAACATGATAACAGTCCAATTAAGAATAAATAATAAATGAACAAGAACAAAGTACAAAAGACTAAAAATTCAAAATGAAAAGCTCGTATTTTCTATTCTAGTTCTTAACTTAAATCCTAGATGCACATCCTATCAATTTTCCGAATTAAAATGAATGGCGGTTGATGTCGCGTGTTTGGAATTTATTATTCCTCAGATTATTTATTAAAACCTAAGCCCTAAACTTTTTCGTGACTAAGAAAATTACTCGGCTGCGATGCGTCTATGTAGATATACTACCCAATACATCCTTTCGAAAGCAGCGACTTAAACTTTGAAAGATAAAAGGTGTTTCATGCACTAAACATTTTATTTATGACTCATTATCTACTTTTCGAACAATCGGTATTAGTTTAAATATTATTTATTTAATTTATAAGCCGGAAGATTTATGAACTGCACGGCGTTGGGATTGGAACCCGGCTGTTCCGGGAAAAGTCTAATTGCATTCATAAAATAAGAAGGCACAGTATATCTTTTGTATATTATTAGAAGTTGGTAGTTACCCGAAAATGAGCTTCGTGTACGTGTACTTTGTACCGTAATAGTATAAGTACGCCGCTCGTACCTTGTTCTGTGCCTGGTAGGTAAAGGGAACTTTACCTCAACATTACTTCAGCCAGGTTTTTCCAAAGCTTCTATTCCTATTTAATTCTATTCTCTCTCGTACACTCAACTCGCACGAGTTTTCTCCTGTCGCTTATTCGTCCATTCTTTCTCAAACATTTTAAGTCGTTAAGTACTTTGCCCGGGTATATTACTGGAATTATTGTATTATACTTGCTTTCATTATAGTATGTAATATGCTTCTACTCTACGAGCTAACTAATTCAACAACGGCCTGTTAAAAGTTATTTATATTCAATTATATTCCTAATTCATTTATTATATTATTTTTGATTATCTAATTAATTAATCCTTTGGAGGATAGTTTGAGTAGTTTATTTATCATCAAATTAATAAAATTATTTTTTTTTATAATAATAAACTTAAATTTTGATTTAAAGAAAATGAGCCATGGAAAGTAAAAAGAAAAATTTTTTAGTCTGGATCAAATTGGGACGTACCAAAACTAAAGAATTTTGAATTTTGGTGTGAAATTATTTAATTCTATTAATTCTTTGGAAATTTTTAAAGGTACTGAATTATTTAAATATTCTAGGAGTCATAAAATTTTTGGATAAAAAATAGTCTAGAGTATTGTAAATATTACTTTAGAGTTTAAAAATTTTTCTAAAATTTTATAAATTGTCTAGAAATTAACTTGTTTATAATTTAGCTAAAAAAATGTTTTTTTTCTTAAGATTTACAAAGCTCTAGAATGTTTAAATAGTTCATAGAAAATTTTTTAAATTATTTTAGGCCTTGATAAATTTTCTAGAACTTAATTTATCAATTATTTAACTAAATAAAATTTTTTTATGGCTTACAAAAGCTCTAGAAACTTGAAACAATTTTTAGAAACTTATAAAAATTTTTCTAGAATTCAATTTATTCATTAATTAGCTTTAAAAATTTTTCTAGGATTAAATGAATTTTTTTAAGCTTAATTCTTCCATTATTTAGTTGAAAAAAAAATTTTTGTATGATTTACACAGCTTTGGAAAGCTCTAATAATTTATAAAAAATTTTAGGCTTTGATAAATTTTCTAGAATCGAATTTATCTATAATGAAAGGAAAAAAAAATTTTTTATGGCTTACAAAAGCTCTAGAAAGTTGTAATAATTGTTATAAACTTATAAAAATTATTCTAGAAGTCAATTTATTCATTTATTAGCTTTAAAAATTATTCTAGAACCTTTTACTTTATAAAGTAAATTATCACAAGAAAATGTCCTTTCAATTTTTTCCACCCCTAGCCGTAGAGTGGTAGCAGGAAATGTTTCTCTAAAAATTTCTTTCACTTTCCTAGTAACCCATTGTAGGAAAATCGTTTCGTTGAACCGTAACTTGAAAATGGGTAAAGTAGGTAAATGGAAACTGATGAATCCGTACCGTTCGCGATTTTCCCTCCATAAAATAACGCTACTGACTATAACTATCCTCGCCAGAGTATACTTGAGTGCAACTACAAACTACCCGACTACACACACCGGATTGAGAGTATTTCTACAGCTCCAGCAACAACATCTATCCGTTTCAATAGGTAATTTAAGTTGGGACGTTTTGTTTTCATCCGAACCCTCCATTGTCCTTCGGGGACACTCCATTCCATTATGTATGTATATTGAAAAACCTTAGCCTTTACCTTACAGAGGCCAAGTGGAATAGAAGAGAAGCACAAGTTGGGTTGTAATTTATTGCAGGTATAAAGTCCTCCGTCTTGTTATTAGCTCTATGAAATATAATATTATAACTCACATTTTTCAAATAAATACTACGCATGTAGATAATAAAATTATTATTATTATTATTATTATTATCATTATCATTGATCATTTATTCGCGGGGTTTATGCTAATTTCGTTATTGTATGTTGTATTAATTTGGGTGATTAAATTAGGATTTAATGGGACCCGAATAGTGTTTTATTCAAATTACAGTCTTTTGTACTGCCAATGATGCATTTTAAAAATAACAACCGGAATTTCAACACTTCAATTTGTTAAATAACGAACTTTGGGGTGTTGATTTATGGACAAATTTTATTGGATTTTTTTTTCTGGACTTTGGTGACATTGAACGAACAAAATTATGTGTAATGTCGCTTGTTAATATACTAGTCTTGAATAGAAACTATTTTTGGACGGTAATCCAAGTCAACCGTGGGCAATCGAGCAATGAAGTTTTAAGAAAAAATCTTTTATTTGGACAAAAGAAGCATTTTGAAGCAGATATAGATAAAAAGAAGCCGGAAAACGTTGGAAAATGAGACAAATATTTTTGTCAATTTCCTACTTCGAGGAAAACTCTAACACTGTGAAATTCTTTAATACCTTGGTCTAAATAATACGCCGAGACAAAAAAAGATTTCGTGAAAAAATGTGCTTTTGTGTTTGAAGTTTACTACAAAACAGCTGTTTTATTTTGACCCAAATTTAAATAAAAATAAATTTTACCTGCTTAATTAAAACGTTGTTAGTGAAATTCAAATGTTTGGAGTTGTCATGGCCTTTAGAATAATTTAATTTTAGAAATTATTTTAATTTGAATTTCTATCGAAGTAAAAGAGTTATTTAACAATTTAAAGTTTTTATTTTTTTTAATTTTTGGTTTTTCATGTACTTAAAAAAAAAAAAAAAAATACATCAAAAACATAAAAAAAAGATGAAATAGAAATTTTATCCAAAATGTTAATTTTTTATCTAGTTATGACCCAAAATGGGGTTGACCCCACTTTTAAATAATTACCAGCTTTTCTAACATAATTTTTATTTTTTATAAAAAATATTGTACTTATTATTTTTTTTTCAGTACCACATTTATGTACCTATGCAAAAAAACGACTATTCAATTGAAGATAAACCTCAAAAAATCGCCATAATAAATAACGATTGAATCAGAAAAGCCTGGACATATTTTTCAAACAATTCTCCAACTTCCCGTAATAAAATAATGAATCTAAAAAATTCCAAGTCCTTCTATGTAATCAACCGCGAAAATCAACATTTTGACCGTCAGAAAACATTTACTAGACCCTAATAAAACTAAAAAAAAAATTTCTCCCATGTCTAACCGGTTGAAGGAAGCGTTTCGACCACCGCGTACTTTGGGAGGTTGGTTGACAACGTCGCAGCCCTCAGCTTGGCAATACACAACTCGAACACCCAACAGACATCGCTTTTGAATATCTCTCTCCTTTTCACCCTCTTTGCTCTCCAGTGGCTGTTTCTCTTCTATTCTCGGCGAGCAGTCTTATGGATTGGTACCACCCGCTGGTTCACTCGGAAATCAGAACCGGGGAATGACGGCAACGTCGACGGCGAGGCTGAACTGCCGTGTGACGACGCGACACATTGGACCCGAAAACTGTCCGAGTAGTCGTAGTCGGCCCGGGAAATTCATGTCAGGTATAATCGAGTCTGCTGGCTCTTTGTCCTTTACTCTCTTATTCATACTCGCTGGCGTGCTGTCATACCTCGTACCTCGTACCTCATGCCTCGCTCTTCCTGCTATTCCCGTTCCCCGCCTTCCGTATCTATTTTGTTCGTTCTGGCTCTGTTCTATTACTCATCCACTTTCCGCGCGTTCTTACTATGCATTTTCATCTATGTGTGCTTCTACTTTTATTTGTGTGGAGCTGACCCACCAATTCCATCATCACCGCAGCGACAGGACAGGAGGAAACTCGCGCATCTGGATGCAAGATGTTATTTTTAGTCTTCTCTTTTCTTTCTTTCTTTCTTTTTCTTTTTTTTTTTTTTTTTCAGATACCTGATGCGATCACAGAGCACTGGAATATCCTCACGACCCTCGTCTTATCCCCGTCGCTATTTAAAAGTGTTTATTGTTAAATAATATTTGCCAATGCGCTTTTACTTTCCTCAAAATTACCTACCATAAATTGTCGGATTTTAGTCTAGACAGATAAAAGAATACTGATTGTTTTCTGTCGGGAATGTTTCACCGGGGAAATTTTATTTAAAAGTACTATTTTAAATAAAATTATCTGCTGAAAATTTGTAGACAGATAATGATCAGTGTTTTTAGGGTTGAACTTAAATCTGGTAATTTATGGCGGATAATTCCGAGAAAAGAATTAGAAAAACACATCGTCAAATATTGGTGAACAATCAGTACTTTATAGTTTCTTAAGGATTATGTCTTAAGTTTTGTGAAAATTAAGTTCGAGATTGACGTTGTGAAGTCATTATGTCATTAAGTCGTAATGGAGGAGGGATTGAGAGATGAGGGTTCTCAGAAAGGCAGAATAAATGAATTGTGGTGTATATTTTAAAATGTAGCAATAAATGCCAGCGAGCATTATCAAAATTTATAAATGTCATCGTGGAGGTAGAAAAATTTTGGAAGTTAGTGAAAAATACTGAATTATGATTTTATGTATCTAAAATTCTATAGAAATATTGCAAGATCCGTTAAAAAATATTTAATATGAATATATGTTCAATTTTATCAAAAATTTTCAGAAAATTATAAAATTAATAATTTGAATGGAAAATATTAAGAAAAAAAGTCGGAAATGCTTTTAAAAATTCACGGGTTGAAACTGTATTGAATAAATTATTACTAACAAAAAAAAATTGCATTTTTTTTTAAATTTCTTTATAAAACATTAAAAAATGTACAATTTTGTTTGTATTCATAAAAGTTTTCATTTTTCGGTAAAATTTCACATAAAACATACTGAAATAATAATAAACATCTTTCAAACTTGTTGTACCTCATTACAAATTCTTATTTTCTCAATAAGAGACTAATTGAGTATAAATAAAATTTTTCCACGGTAAAATTGCCTCGAAAAATAAAACTACCAATTGCAATAATAATTTCGCAAGAAGATACTTTTTAATTTTAAGGATCAATCGTCGGGTGATAAGTAGGTTGAAATGCGAGCAAGTAAATATAAAGCGAAAGTTCACCGTGGAGCAAATAACTGATGATGCAATGAACCGTCTCGCCACGAAGCCTACCAACGACATATCACTCTGTCGCGAGCTGCGTGATATTACAGAGAGCAGGACAGCCGTCGAAAACAAGCTCAAAAAAATAAAAATAATAACACATCCGTCAGCGTTATTATCACATTATTATCAGATAGAGTATCAACAAATAAGCAGCCCAGCTGACTCAAAATTGAGTAAACAGACTGGCGATTGCTCACGTAGAGATAAAGAAATGTGGAGGTACAGTAGAACCAATAAATGTGAGCCAAAAAGGTACCTAGAGTGTTAGTACAGCAATAATATCTTGTATCAGAGAAAATAAACGTTGAAATGCGTCACGGTTGTTAAGTCGACAACTCGGCAGAGTAGCCGAGAGTTAGACCTTCTCTACACTAATATATTACTCCAACCGATTCTAAAAGGCAGTGAAGAGTATTATATATGGCGTGGATATTGACGGGTCTCATCTGCTCTTTGGGCCCGTGGCAGATTAGTCAGCGTTCGGTCCCCGCTTTCCGCTTTCTGCTTTCGGCTTGCCGCGGTCTATCTAGCTACGGGTACAAGGTCGATGTCTGGACTAACCAACACTTCTGCAGATAAAATATAATAATAGCCATGGCTATTTTCCAGACACAGACACAGACAGCTAATAGTATAAGACCTTACCTAAAACCTTAAACGTTAACATCTTATGCTCGGTTATTTGGCCGGCCCGCATACTTTGGAAAAAAGCTGCGCAAGGTGAAAAGAATTATTCGTTGTCCTAGTCGGATAGTAGTCATACTCAGGCTTACATTCATGGGTAGCTGAGGAAACGGTGACGCGACCCGACCCCCCGGGAGAAGAAAGATATACAACCGTGGACGTGGGCACATTTTACGTTTTAACGCTGAATACGTCAAATACAATAACAACTCGGAGTTCGTGGTACTCCGGATGCTCAGATAGATGCTGCTGCTGCTGCTGCTGCTGTTATTTTGTTTATTTTTATTCTACGTGGGTATATAGAGATATTTACGACGCGTGGAGGATCCAGGTAGAGTAAATAGCAGGAATTGTAGTTTTTAGTTTTGTAATAAAGAATTTTGGGTTTAAAGAATGAATAGGGGAGTGGAAAATTGCCAAGATATTTTTGGGGAGTTGGTAAGGTGGCTGAGTTGAGGATTATTGTTATTTAGTTGAGAAAAATTAAATGGAAGTCATTTTAATTTTGGTAGATTTTTAAAAGGTTTTAACCAAATATTTATTTGATAAAATTTTATTAATTGCAGATATAATTAATTTATTTATTTATTTATTTACTAATTTTATTATTTGCTAATTAATGAATGATAATTATGTTTTCTGAATTAATATTCAAAATTTTTTTTCTTTATACTTTTGTACTTGATTCTTTATATAATTTAAAATTTTAATTTTTGATCGAAATTTTATTTTGATAATTATGAAATATTAATATCAAAAATAGCTAATTTAAATAAATTCAATAAATTTTTTCACTGTAAAAAACTAACGATGATTACATTCAAAACTTTTTCTACCAAGAATCAATATTGAGTAAAAAGAAAATAAATACATATCAATGCTCTAATCAACAAATTGTCTAACTAATTTTCAGAAAATTCTCTATTAATAAAAAAAAAAAAAAAATCATATCTAAAAATCAATTCAATATCTAGGTTATGCATAATATTTTTGTCCAGGTTACTCAAATATTATTATTTTCAAACTATTACTCTCCTAAAATTTCAAAGAATAACTTTTTAAAAAAATATGCTGATTAGAACGTCAATAATATTTGTGTAACCTCTCAATTAAAATGTTTATCAATCGATTTCCTATCAGCAAAACTTGTGAAAAAAAAAAAAAAAATGACTGTTAACTTTGTCCAAAAATATTTCGTCAAGGCCTTGTCCTTAAAGTCAGCTTACACTGATAGAAGAATTTGTTTGTAGTTAAAAAGATTTGTTAATATTTAACTAATCATTTATTAGAAGCCATTTGTTAGTCCTTAACAAATATTTCTTAGTATTTAAAAAGATTTAGTAATATTTAATAAATGAATATCAGAATTATTAAATACAAACAAATCATTTTAAATACTAAGAAATATTTTTTTAATATTAAAAAGTGGTCTCTAATAAATGATTTGTTAACTATTAACAAATATTTTTTTAAAACAAATAAATCCTTTTATCAGTGTACAAAAAATTACCACCACGCCCTTTGCTTAACTCAGAATTGAGGATACTTGTAAAGTTTTCTCCCTCAAGACAAAATTTACCCAGCATAGTAACCAAATCTAACTCGGTCTGCTTATACTTTACTCGGTGAATATACAACTCGCGTATATCCCTTGTCGGTTATTTTCACGGTGCGTTATCCCTTACACCGTTTGGCTGTATACGGTCGCAGGGTCCGCGGGATGCGGGATCGTTTTCCCGCTGGTACGAGGTCGTTTGGGCACAGCAGGCGACCGTTTCAGTGTTGAAACTCTTCGCAACGAGTCCTACTCCGTCTCTCTTACATTATTCCGTGGGACGAAGAGTGTTCTAGCCGGATTAACGAAAACGGGGGACAGAAATGAAACTATTGCGCGTTACTTTGTCGGCGTGCAGTTGCTGCGACTGGATGATGGGCGACAATACAGCCGCTCACACTACACACATTACATTGGAAACGGTGTTGCCCACGAACACGGGGAAGCGACTAGACAGGAGACTGGAGACTGGAGGATGTCATGGGGACCGAGGGTGCTACGTGCTACATGCTACATGCTGTATGCTATGTGCTGCGAAAGGGGGCTGATAGCAGTTTGCTCCCCTCGGTGTAGGATCGGACTTGGGTCCTTCCACCAGCACCCAGCTCCGCTTAGAGGGTATGAGAGTGTAACGTGCGCCAAATGGCTGAGTCCTTCGTGCACTAAAGTCGTTTTGTCATGTACTATAGCCGTGTCCCTCGCTAATGTAATGTAAGTAAAACGGCTGTACTCTTTGCGATCTATACGGGTGCCTACAGCACACCCTTGTCCTCGCGGTTTCGTTTTATAAATGTTATTTTTGCTCCTTACACACATCTATTTATTCCAGAGAATGTTTGAGCTAAGGCTAAAAGCAAATATCTTCTTTAAGTTGCTGATAAAAAAAAATTGACTTGATTAAAGAGAAAAATATTGAGAAATTTTTTCGTTTATTTAAAGAGAATTTAATTCTAGAAATAATTTTTTTTTTTTTTTTTTTTTTTTTTACTAAAAAAAAATCTTTTATGGATAAAAAAATTTTTTTTGATATTGTTCAATTTTTTTTTATTAATCTATATTATCAAGAAGATAAGAAAAATTTTGAATAAGAAAAAGAAAGCTCTTGATGATTGTATCTTTATAAATGTCAGTAGTTAAGAAAATACAGTACACTTTAACCAAAGTCATTATATAATTAAGTAAAATTTTATTTATTATAGTTTGCAATTTTCAGCAGTCACATAGGGGCTATATATTTCTTTGTTTATTTATTATAATAAAAGTAAATTTATTATAACAAATAGGCAAATATTGATATTTTTTTATAAAAAAATGAAAAAGTTGAAATAATTTATTTTGGAGCCAAGAATTAAACTTTCTTTCAATTTTGGTCTTTCAGATTTAGTTAATTTTTTTTATCGAAATAGTTATTTTTAGAAATTAATAAAAAAAAATTATTTAGGAATATTATTGATGAAATTTTTAAATTTTATCATTGGAAATATATGTACAATGTTTTTAATAAAAAAAAGCTGTTCAAAAAATATAAATATTGTTGTCAATTATTTTATTTTCTGCATCATCAAAAATGATTTGGAATTTGAGGGGTAAAAAGTCATCAATAAACTCCCCTGAAAGTTAGAAAGTTAATACTTCAGGGGTTAAGGGAAAAATAATTAATAAAAGGGACTTTTTTTTGTCAGAAAAAAAAAAATTTCGTAAAGTTTTATAAAAATTATTAGAAAAAAATGAAATATTTAGTTTCGCTGATCAAAAATTACCTCGGAGCAGTCGAAGAAACGGAATGTATGTCGACTACCGACTGCAAAGAACAGAAAAATTCAAACTCGCATCCCGGGAGTGTCGATGTATAGATGGATGACGCGAGATAAGGGGAGAAAATAATATAATAACCCGAGCAGAGGGTCATCGTAGTGTGTCGGTGATGCTGATGTCGTTGGTTGAGCGACGAGCGACGAGGGCGTTCGCGGGTTCGTCTAAAAGGGTTCCCCCGCTGTATTCTGTATTCTATATTCTATTCAGTGTCTTCCTCCAGCTTCTGTTTTATTTTCGAATCGATCGATCTCCGGGGATCGTGTTTTATTTTTTCTTCTCTTTTTTTACCTCGGATGACAAGCTGAGCGCGGTGGAGCACACCGCGGGGGTGGCTGCCCTCTTATGACGCAGCTTTTTACGCACCAGAATAACATGTAATAATAGTTACCAAGTTTATTAACTCTTTCTTTTAATTTCTTTTTTTTCAATACTTAATTCTCGGAATTAGAAAATAATTTGGAGATCATTTTTATTTCCTGAATCCTGGAGTTAATTGATCCATCGGATGGAGAATATTTATTATCTATTAAACATATTAATTTTTTATGTTGACGGAAACAATTGCTAATTTTTTTATTCAATAAAATAAGAAACAAAAAATAAATATAATTAATCCAAAAATTAAATTGTTACTCTTTATTAAAATAATTCAATTATTCAAACGTTTTTTATATTAAATTACTATCAATAGTTGTGATTTAATATTTAATAAAATGATTTTTAAGAAAATTTTTTGAACTAAAAAATTTTTCTTCTAAATTAAAAATGATCTGACTTTTTCAAATGATAGAAAAAAATTAAATGAATCAATAAGACAATTGTTGAAATACATTTTTGTACCGTAAAAATAATTAGTGTATCATATCTTCAATATAAAAGGTCATTCAATTATTTGTTTATGAATTATCACTATTTCGCAACATTAATAAAACATATTTACCCCAAAAAAATTTATTACTTTTAATAAATACTTATTAATCGTCAATAAACGTATTTTTCTTCCAAACAAATAATTATTTATAGATGAAAAATATTTTATTAAATTTAATAAATGAACAAATTGTTTCAAATTAAATCAATTTAATTTAATTGGATATAATCATAGTTATTCAAAAAAAAAAGTACAAAAACATGTCTGATCTCTTTTAAAATTTATTATTAAAGTCAATCCGACTCAATTAATATAATTAACTATCAAAACTAAAAGAAGGTGAATAATCTTCCCTCCTATCCCACCCGAAACTCTCTCAAAAATGCTCTGGAACCCTTCCTTTGGCTCACCAAAACCGAAAAACCCTTGGCAATTGTTCCCGTGAAGGAATCGCTCGTACGTGAGCATGCATACGAGCGGCAGACTATTATATCCATCTACACATATATAATACAAGCAAAACCGGAGTTAGAGACCAAGTCCCAAGTCTCCTGGCTGCGATATAGACTCCACATAACAACTGACATACCTCTGCTGGTGGTATTTTCGTCTCCCTCGAACTAATAGCGATCTATACACTATACATACATATTACTCTACTCCTCGATCCAGCACATCTCGCGAGTTGACTCTCGGGGCCGCGGTGGTCGAGGCATTGCCAACAAGGGATATATACATCCATATATACTACTATATATAGTACTATGTATACTATGTAGTGGTCGGTTGCTGCCGCGTCTGCAGCTATGTATTTACACGAGCTAGGGGTGAGTTTCTCTGCCTCTGCTTCTACTCCTAGCACTAGTACATTACATAGAACCTAGAACCCGCGGCATAGAGTGCCAGAGAGGGATGAAACGTCAGGGACACACTACATACATGTATATATATATATATAGAGAAGAGTAACAGCAAAGGCTGATACTGAGTAGAGCAGCACATATATATATATATATACAGCGAGGGTGAGGTGGGATGAAGAAGCTAGCTTTAGCTCTAGCTCTAGGTTCTCGCGATCGTTTCTCCCTCTGACGACTGCTATACCCGGTGTATCCTCAACGCGGACTACCGACTACGGATTGGGGGGTCAGGGGGGTGGAAAGGGGGTTAGGAGACAGCTGCAGGCCATAAGAGGGTCCGTCGAGTACGCCAAGCCTGGCATGGTCGTTTACTCATACACTGGTGAATTTATGTGTGTACAGATGTGTGTGTGTGTGTGTGTGTCCCCTTACTCCCGTCCTCCCTTACTTGAGCCAACTTTGTCGTAGCTTTACTTCCCTGAGGCACCTTTCGCGCGCAACTCCAACTAAACCAACGAGTGTAGTATAGAGCAGGCCCTTTACTTCCATCCCGTTCTGCACCCCCGTCTCGCAACTCGCAGCTCGCAGCTTGCTTCATCCTCACCCCCGCCCTCGCTCTTGCCCCTTCACAGCGACTTGGTATGGACACCGCTGGCTGCTGTCTCTCTCAGTTGGGCTCTCACGTTCCATCCACCAGCTACCACCCACCCACCGCCCGCCGCCCACCACCCACAACCCGCTGTTCTGCTCTAGAGATATCGGTGTACTGATACCTTGTACGTGTGGGCGTGGGTGTAGTGGAGGCTTCGAGGACTCGAACCCTTAGCCCCCCTTTGGCTGTAAGCCGCGATGCGAACTCGCGACGTAATGGGAATAGCGGTAGGGACGCTCAAGGAGTCACGGGCAACTTCCTCGTAACTCGCGCTCCGGTAAATTTCCACCGAGACCGAATAGAAGGGTCGCGCTCGGGCTTTCTCTATGCTACTTTGCTACTTCTACTCGCTAAGAGGAGTTACTGTATTGCTGTATTACTATAAAGTGAACTCGGGTTGTTGTATACAACCCTGAATATATAAGGAATATAACTTTTTGGTTTATTGTTAATTTTTGCGTTGATGAAAAATTTTTTAGGTTTTTTGTTTTTTTTTTTGGAAAATTTGATTATCTTCAAGGTAGTTGAAGATTTTTTTATTTATTTTGTTTTGTTTTGAAGATACGAGAAAATTGCGAGGGATTTTTTTTAGAAGGAAATTGTATTTCCTGTGAAGAAATTCTGATCAATTTTATTATAGGATTTTTGAGCGTTGAGATAGAAGTTTGATTCGAAGATTGGAGTTTTTTTTATTAAAATAGTTATAAAAATTGAAGATACGAAAGAATTATAATTTTTTTTTTTTTCAAAAAAATTAATATCTTTATGAAAATATTCCTAGTTAATTTGATTATACAGGGATAAAAAATTAAATTAATTAAAAAAAAAAATGTCTTGAACCAAAAAACTAATTTTGAAGACTTTCCTCTTTAAAAATTCGAGAATAAAATAAAATTTACTCAAATTAAGAACAATATTTAAGTTCAATAATTATTTTACTTCGTTAAAGTTTTTCAAACTCTTTAAAATCACTTCAAATTGTTCCGTTTTAATCAAGTTAACTTTTTTTTCATGTAGTTTTGATTCTTTAGATAAAATTTTAATTTATAAAAAATTTTTTTTAAATTCAACTAATTATTGCCAAAATTTATCAGCAATTTTCTAAGCTTAATATTGAAGATACAGAAAATTTGTAAAAGATATTTATTTTTAATTAATTATTTTTACCAAAATAAAATTTCTATTTAAATCTCATATTTTTTATCCTTTTCATATAGAATTACATTTTAAAGAAAATATTTTTTTCAATAAAAAAAACTAATTGATAAAAATCAATATTATGTATTAGATATTGAAGATGAAAAAAATTGATAAGACATTTTTTTAAGGAAATTAAATTCTCTGTAAAAAAATTCTTCATCAAAGTCAGCTTCCGTAATTTAGACAGAATTAAATTATAAACTGAATCCAAAGACACAAATAAATAAATAAACAAATAAATAATGTAAGAGCATGGAGAGCGTTCTCTGCATTACTTCAATACTCTGTACTATATTACAGCATGTAACCTGAAAAAGGGGGTGGTATACAAGCCCGGATATAAATGTAAGAGCTCGAGCAAGAGTTGAAGTGCGAGAGGTGAAGGGTGGTGTACACTTGTACTTGTATTTCCACCCTCAGCAGAAGTAGAAGTGACTTGCATTGTCACTGGTACTTCGCTCGGTTCTCATCGGTTCCCGTTACATATTGTACTTCGTTGCGACTTGCGACTCAACTTCAACCCACAACTCATCGAGTCCTATTTCTCGGCAGCGAGCTTTGTAATTCAAACTGTTTTACACTGCAAGGAGCGAGAACAGTAAGCTGATTTTTTCGCTATCAAGTGACTATAAAGCTCGAGGGCTCACAATATGGAAATTAAAGTCCGCGAAACCAATCAACCGTATTTCAGAGCCTTAATAAGCACAATGATGAATAATAATGATGAATGTTCGAGCTCGAGTGCTTATATAATTATTATACGCGAGAGCAATGAAATATTTATTGAATTTTATTTTATAAATATATTTATAGAGGAGTTTAAAAGGCATGCGTTATTCATGAACCAGAAACTCGGGTGAGGTTGAATAAAAAATTGTCCCTGAATTTGATCATATGGCCCTGCTGCGTCGCGATGATATGAGTTGATAAATTTTTAAAAATAATATTTGACACTGACCTCTAAATGAATCCTCTCTACTCTCGTTTTTATTTTTTTTTTGTACAGGTCAAACACGTGGGTCTAATGCGCAGAAGATAAATTTGTTATCTCATCGCGTATTCATACGTCGAAAGGATGTTCGGATATTCATTTTTATTCAACTTTAATTGGAGATATACGTTTGTAATAAATTTACAAGATTTTCAAAAATTAATTTTTTTTTTCAAAGTTCAAAGTCAAAATTAAGAGTAAAATGATTTATAATTTTTGTTTAAAGCAATATAATAACTTATAAATCATCAAAAAATTAAATCAGAAGTATAATTTAACAAATTAATCACCAAATCATTAAAGTTCTAATTTTTTTGAATTATTATTAATAAAATTTTGTAGACATTTTTTATGATTAAAATATATTTTTTGTCCGGAATTCATCGAATAGATAAAAATAAATTAAGACAGATAATAATGATGTTATTTTTCTGTCAAGAAATTAATAAATTTTTTTTTTCTCCCTTGAGTGTATTTAAAATAAAATAATTTTTATAAATTTAATAATAAGATTAAAAATGGATAAATTTTTTCTATTTGATTTTTTAAATTGAATAATATGAATTATTTTTAAAAATAATCAATAAAAACCTTGCAATCAATATATAAACTTATATTTCAATTTTTTAAGTACCTGTCTTTCGCAACAATGAAAAAAAAAAAAAAAAAGTATAACAATAACTGTTTAAATTAACAGGATATAGACCCTCTCGATACTTTATTTTTCTTTCCCCTTTTGGTTTCCAGACACAATATATACAAACTTAAAACGTTAATGTATCTATATGCCAGAAAAATACCCGGGAAACAATAAGACACAACTGCTGGTTGTATCGGAAAAGAAGAAGAGCAAAGATAGAATTATTACGGGACGGAATAAAGCTAATGCAAATCGAAAGTACTCTAGCGATTATTCTCAAACGCAAACGATCAAATTATCCAGCAACACGTGACTACGACTAGTTTTATTTCAAATAAATGATTCCTTTGTGCGGCGAGCAAGCGTGAAAGATCATCAGTGGTGATAAGCCTCTGGGGTGGCGTACGCACATATTTTCCTATCTATATCTATGTGCGTCTGTCTTTATTACAAAGAAAAGCTGTAGAAAAGGGCCGGGATGCAACACACCCTCTTAATTCCCGAGTATGTACATCGGGCATTTTTTTAAGTTAAACCTCTACTCTACTCTTATATTTATTATTATTATTATCATTATTATTATTATACTCTCTGATCTTTTTCTTTTTATATTTTTTACATTAGGACGCAATATATCACACGCTCGCTTGATTTCAGCCGCATTTCTTTCAGCTACAAGCTCAGTTTTAAACTACCAACCAAGTGTTCGATCGCCACCTGTCGACTCACGCTATTTATTATTTTTTTATCCTCATTATTTACTATTCATTATCACAATATTTTTATTTCAGGTTTATACGGCTTTAAATTGTTAATTAAATCGATAATTAATTACTTTCAATCTTTAAAGCTTATTTTTAGAGATTTGAATTTTTATTTAAGACTAAAATCACCATCTGATCATTTTTTTATTTCGATAAAAATAGTAGAGTTTTAAAAAATTATAATAAACAAATTTCATTGATAATTTTATCGAATTTTCACATGTAAATTTTTTTTTTTATAAATTACTTATGAAAAAAAATTGTCAAATGTTAATTTTAGTATTATTAATTTTTTTATAAGTTGTTTGTGAATATTTTTGATAAATATTTAAACTTTAGAAGAATTTCTCATGATATAGATAAAAATTTTATTTCAAGGTTCAAAAATATAAAAATTTTTTTAAAAAATTAATCTCTTGCAATCATATTGTGTATCTCAAATAATGACTAAAAATAAAAATTAACTAATAAAAAAATAAATCTTGAATAAAAAAAATTATTTTAAAAGATTCTTTTATTTTTAATAAAATAAAAAGAACTTTTTATTTGATTCAAACTGAAAACACACACTCTTAAAAATAATTTTATTTATCCTTTTGAATTAAATTAAATACTGTAAGACCCTCTGAAAGACTAGTAGACAAAAAAAAATAATAACCTCTTTAAATTACCGAATTTTAGTACAAAACAATTTGAATTTAATTCTGTATAAATAAATTTTATTTATAATTAATAAATTTAATTTATAGCTAATTCTTTAGAAATTCAATTTTTATATTCATTCATAATTTTATATCAATTAATATTATCTATCCTTAAAATATTAATATATAAAACACTTTAAATGTATGCAGTTTAAACTGCAGAATAATGTAATAATTTTTTATGTCTATTTTCTCTTTGCCATTTGGCATTAGCCCTGATATAATTATTAATAAACTAAACTGAACTAAAACTAAAAAAAAAAATTTTTTTTTTTTTTTTTTTTTTTTTTTTTTTTTGAGGCTATTTAACGTCGGTTTTAATTATTTATTTTCATCAGTAAAGTAATTTTCAAAAATTTCTTTAATATTTTCTAGGTTAAAATTTTCGATGATTCATAAAATTTTCCAGTTTATTGTATTATTTATTTTAAAGGATGTAATTTATTTTGGTGTTGACATTTATATTCCGTTAAGTGGATTATTAAATTTTTACACCAAATTCAACAAAGAGATTTCCTAAGTTTAAGATAGATAACTTGAAATTGTTAGGAATGATTTAAATAGTGTAAAAATGATGAATTTGTTATTCATTTAAGCCCGTATGCTCAACTAATTATATGCAGTGTATTTTTTCGTAGTGCACGTGTTCCTAAAAGTAAAGAGATAATGACTAATACACGCCAATCGTCCAGATGCTGTTAATTGATTTTGAAGAGATATTAGAAGTATTATATGATTGCCAAAGTAAGATACTAAGTACAGAATAGGTAAAGATTGAAGGTCGAGAGGGGCTCATTGTCAGAGTAAGTGGATTAGCCTGACGGAATGCTTGACGGTGAAAAACAAAATGATTTTAAATAGAAAAACTTATCAATTGCCTAGAATAATGGGTTTGCATTCGCTACCTGTGTAAATAGACACATTTTACGATGTACTTAAGTCTCCAAAAAACAATTAGCGGAAATTCTTTGCTTTAAGTTAAGGCTATTATGATTTATAATATGCATTGAAGGTCGGTACCCAGACGGCGACGTCCAAATAGATGTCTGGAAGTAAATTGTAATTTTGAATTGGTATCTACGTCTTCTTAGAGCTCTCGGGAAATTCCCTACATTAGAGCTAGCAGACTAATGATAGAAAAGAAGAGTCATTGTATGGGATCCGGAAGGATAATGTCATTTTAGTTGAAAAAGAAAGAGAAAAAACAGGCTTAAAGGTCTTTTCATTTTGACAATACTTATAATGGTGGCGGTTTTATGATCTTCGTGAGCAAACCTGGCAAAGAACAAGAGTTATAACTTTGTTTTCTTATCTATTTCTATTTGACTCAATCAAAAAAAATTTTTTTTAATTTACAATTTTTCTGACGAGGAGAAAAATAATAATTAATTTTGCTTAAGAAATTTCTTTCATAATTTTTAAATAATCTAAATTTATTTAAAATTAAAATCTTTAATTTTTAGGAACTTTTTTTTGTTTTATTATAATTCTTCTATTATTTTTTTTTTAATTTAAATTTTTTTAAGATGAATAATATAAATAAATTGAAGATTTTACTTTAAAAAAATTCAATATTTTCTCTGATTATTTTATAATAAATTTAAATTCCAAATTTTTTTCAATTTTAATTATTTCTAAAGAATTATATTCAAATAATATAGTCAAATTAATAAAAATTTTCTATAGAAAATTAATTTTTATAATTTTTTAATATTTTAGCTAGAATTTAAATTTAGAAATTCTGAAAATAATTTTGAGATTTTAATATAACTCAAGAAATTTTTGACTTCAAATTTGGAAAGAGAAAATATACAAATAAATTAAGAATTGTTTTTCTAAAATTTAAACTTTAAATCAATAAAAATTTATTTTATAAGTTAAAAAAAAAAAAATAGATGATTAAATTATTGAGACTTCGCTGCAAAAAAAAAAAAAAAGATCTTGATATCTTTAAAGTCATACCGTTTTAAAAATGCATTACAGTTAATTTCTATCTTATAAATCATGTATTTACGCAATAATAAAATCAATTAAACGCAAAGTTGTTCAAGCTAGCGGTAAAAACTAATTTCAGATAAAAGTAAAACCAAAAGCTGAGCGATTTTTCTTATTGATAACCGAGATCGCGATAAACCGATAAAAAATGATAGCAATTTATCCGCGAGGAAGAAAATCTCAATCGACCGGACAGGATCTGAGCCCGATACCGTTGTTGAGCATAACGGAGTGTCGAGTAGAGGAGTCCAGCTCAGGGTCCAGGGTCCATGTTTGATGGTATGGTGCAGAGTGATGGTAGTTTTCTCCGCGGCGATGAAACGTCCGTTCGACGAAAATTAATCTCTGGACGTGGTCACATACACCAAAGACTGCAATGTGTATGTTGAGATACTAAGGCGGGAGATATGAGCCGAGAGACCACGGCAACATAACACGGGATCGGATGAGAAACTTACTCAACTTTCCCGGTGGTAAATGAAGACGATCGATTCTCTTCTCGGAGCTTTTTCTCCTTGTCTAACTGAAGATTGTCAAACTTTTCTACCGACTCTTGTTTCTTCTCTTCTCTTGCTCTCTGTCTTTTTACTACTTTTTCCTCCTCGGTTTAGTTTGCTCTATTTTTTGCACTCAGTCCGTCCCGCTACACCGCTACACCACGTGTTCGGAAGACTTTAGTAATTTTATTTGACGAAACTTTTCATTTCTTGGGTACTTAGACGGGTCTTTAACCTACATATAAAACTCTGCTCCGAGACCTTGATCTTGAGCAACTTAAGAGTACTATTCAATTCGCGAAAGCGAGAGCATCTCAGAAAACAAGTTAAGAACACACCGACGAGAATGAAAGATTGAGCGAACCAGAACTTTTAAATAAAAGAACGATGTACATATTTACTGTTATAAAATATATATGTGTCGAACTCTATATTATGAAAAAAAGCTTGAGATTTCGCGACCGAGTTCCTTATTATATTTTTATAGGAGTTTAAAAAAAATTATTGAATGTAAAATTTTTTGATAATAAATCTTGAATATTCAGTTAAAAATTTTGGATATGTAATGAAAAAAAAAATCTATTTAATTCAAATAATAAAAAATCATTTTCAAAAATTTAATTATTTTGTAACCAGGTAAAAGATTTTGAACCAATAATTTTTTTTTTTTTATTTAAATCAATTTTTTTATTGATTACTTCAAAAATATTTAAAGTTAAACTTATAAAAAATTTAATGTAGTAAAATAACCACGTTAAAAAAATATCTCGATTGTAAATAAAAATTTTTAAATTATTCTATAAAAATAATATTTTATACTCGGGGTAAAAATTTTCTCAAGCTCCAAGATTTACCTCTCAGAAAATTTCTCCTATCGAAACTTTCAGTAGAAGACCTTGAAAAGCATTTTCCTTCTAGCCCTCATAAAACAAACGGAATAAAAGCGTTTAGAAGTAGAATAAAAAGAGTAAAAAATAAAGTTAAAGAGTAAAGGGTTGAGTTGATATTGAGTTTTAGTTAGAGAAAGAGTAGTTGTGAGTTGAGAAGTAACTCTGTACTATATACAACTATACAAGTGGTATCGAGTTACTCTCCCTCTTTATCTTTAACAGGAACAGCATCTCCACTCTTTCCTCTTTCCTCTTTCCGTTCCTCATCTCGGTTGGTCTTTCTTGTTCAGAGTATCTTTCTCGCTCTTACTCAAACTCATCCCGGTATCTTGCGTCCTGGTTACAGAGATATGAATGAGATAACGGAAACAGTGAATGGATCATTGCGCCTCGAGTACCCACCAGAGGAATACATTCAATCGTCCTGCACACCATTACATACATTGTATGTCCTGTGTGTGTGTGTGTTATGTACAGATACATATATTATATTATACATGTTATGTTATATCTCTACATTTATAAAGTCGTACAGTATCCTACATGTATTGCGCTGCTTTCACTCTCATCGTTTACAATTTCCATTCATTTATTTCGAGTACGTTTTTTTATGTACATACTCTGTTTTATATATTTGTTTATGTCTTTGTATAGATATATATATATATGTTTATATGTACACAGTAAAACTGAGTACGAATAAAAAGAATGTACTTTTATTTTTCAAGTTCACCGATCTGACATTTTAACGTCAAGTATCAGGATTTATATGGCTCAATAGAAAAATAATAAACAAACGGATGAAAATAAAGAAAAAAAAAAAAGTCAGAAAAAAAAAGATACGTACATAACATACATATTAAGATATTACGGCAGAGTAATATACTTTAAATACAGTTATAAAAGAGACTATTATTTTTTTTGCTTTCACGAGGGGGAGTCAACTTTGTCACTTTTTAAGCGGCGTTTATTCGCTCACCCTCCTGTACGTATGCTTTAATATATATAGTGTATATATAGACACGGTTTACGTGCAAATGTGTGTCTGTGTATATTATATGGGCATAGAGACATAGTTTACAACAAATGCAAAGCTTACGTTCTGCACACGTGGGTGCAACTGAATTACTATTATATCGTTATATATTATATGGATATGTACATAAAATTATCGGTTTAAAATTTTCATTGAAACTATTCTATCACGGGAATTTTACTCTTTTATATTTTACCCCAGAGCAATAAAAATAAATTCCCCTATTGTTAAGTGATAAAACAATTAGGGATAAAATTTCGATAAAAATTTATCGTAATTTTTTTTTTATGTTTGTGATAATACTTCTTATTACTATGGATGTTTGGATGGTTTCATAAAATTTTGGGAAAATTTTTCTATTTTTGTAGACAGGTGTAATCTTTTAGCAAAGATAATATTTTAATGACTGTCTAGGAGATTAAGGATCCTCACTAATTACGTCGTTACGGTTCTGCTCGTTTTAAATAACAGGATTAGAAATCTATTGTATGACAGATTTGCGCTTTTAATTTAACAACTTTGGAAAATTATTTATTATCATAATAATAATAATAATTTAAAATCTGTTTTTTAAATATTTTTTAATAAAATTCAAATGTTTTAATTTGAATATTTTAGTTGTTTGAAATTGAACAAACGCGTGCATGAGAAAATTGATAGAAAAATGGCTTAGAAATGTGATAAAATAAAATTTAAGTTGTTGTTATTACAGCTGGATTAGCGAAAGAATGCCAAGTTTAAGCAGTCGACTGAGTATTATGCTATGACTCGTGGGAAAAAAAAATAATCGCAGTCTTCCGCTAATCTGAGACGGTAATATTATTGAACCTCGGATTAAGAATTTTAAGTTAAAAGTACATAATGATTGATAAGTTTTTCAACACATAGACATTAGTTATAAAACTAATAAAATTAATTCAAAAATAAATTAATCTTTATAGTTCAAAAAATTCGACGAAATTGAATAAAAAACGTGAATATTTGCATAAATAAAATTTTAAAAAATCTATATTAATAATAATTAAAAAAAATCAATTCTTACAGAATGTAAATTAGAAAAATAAAAAAAAAAGTGAATATTTGCATAACTCAAACAAAAAACAATAAATAAAATTTATAAAAATAATAATACGTGTCAAGCATGTGGCCGAGGCGAAAAATAACGAGACAAAAATTTATCTAGAAAAGATCAAGATAACTTAGTAGGAAAAAATAAAAATTTTAAACTAAGACTAAAATGAAATGAAGAAAAACAAATAAAAGAAGGTTGAGGCTGAAGGCTGTGGGCCGTGGTCATCAGTATGAGCATCAGAGATCAGAGCGTAGAGACAGCGTCAGCGGTGTTATTTGAAATTTAGGAGCCTTTGCATGATTCCAGGAAATATAACCAGCAGGCGCGAGACCGATCGTTGTTGTACGTTCTATAGGATGGGCAGAGGGTTTAGTTTCAGTGGATCGTGATTCAGTGGGCTGCGTTATGTGTCGGCCGTGGCTCGGAAAGTCCGCGGGTTATTTGGGAGCACACATATAGACCTACATAGATATACACATTAACTGAGAGGAGAGCGAGCTCGGCAATGATGACAAGAAGGCCATGCCAGGGTTTCGGGTTTGGAAAGGGACACAAGAGAGAGGTTCAATACAACGTACAACGTACAACATATATAACGTATAACGCGAACGCGAACGTGAACGCGGGTAACGAGGGTTTTGTCAGACGGAGAAAGATCTCGTCTAATTTCTCTCTTCCTCGGTTCTCGGGTCTCTGGTCTCTGCTCGCTGAGTGAGTGCCACTCTGGGAATAAGGGGACAGAGCGCGACGCTCGGAAGGACCCGCGGGGCGAGGGGCTGCTCAAGGAGAAGGAAGAGAGCAGAGGCCTGTGCTGTCAGAGCGAGAGCGCGGTTTGCTGGCTGCTGGTTGCGGGTCGCGGGGCGAGGGACAAAGTCGCCGACGACAACGGCCGGGTGAAGAGGCGAACCCGAGGAGCCCCAGGGGCGCTGAAGGGGGAGGGCACTACTCACCAGAGCACCACAGACCAGAGGAGAGAGGAGAACCAGCGGCGTCGCGAGTCCGCGGAAACTCGGCGTCCACCGGCACAGTTGAGCGTCGCGATTCGTCGCGAGAACATCGTCCAACTTTAACAGCCGCGTTTATTTTTTCCAATTTCGCGGATTACATTCTTTGCGATACATTTCATCTATTTTTCCCCTCGCGGCTGACTATACATTGTTATTGTATCACTAGTTTTTTTAAAACTAGGCCGCGGTCGTGTCATCAATCAGGGCGAGGGAGAAAAATCATAGAACAAGAAGAAGAAGAAGAAGAAGGAGAAAATTACTGGAGACAAATAGTGGGAGCCGAAATAGGCAAGTTCTTTTGGCGATACAGCCAATCACCGATTGATTATCAAAGGGCCAGCTGAAACTATACCAAGCTCACGTTGAAGCAAGTGCCAGCTATACTTTGACCAACACACATACATACACGTGCTGTGTACTCTGTAAAGCACTGAAGGGCAGAGTATACCACCGAGTAAGGGTGGAAGGGCGCGAGGGAGTAAGTGAAGATACCGAGAGCGGAGAGGGGGCAGCAGTTACTGCCGGCTTATGCACAGTACACAATATACACACACTACCCAATGACGAGCCACAGTGGAGGGGAACCGGGCTGGCATTAGAGAAACGTGCGAGTGCGTGCGTTAGTATAGTGTAAGAGGTCCGAGGGTATATGTAAGACACCCGACGTCGTGAAAATCAGTTCAGGTCGAGCACTTTCAGAGTTAACACTGACCCATCTGGTCATTGATTTTAACTACTTACTAGTAGTCAGCAGTACTCAGTAAGAACAAGTGTTCGGACATTGGCTAAAGTTTAAAATATTTGTGCTAGTTGCTTTTTTATTTTCTTTTTCTCTGCTCCGTTTGAGGATTTTGGAGCTCAGTTGAAATTTTTTAACGCATTCCTTTCGAGTGTGGATTTTATTACTGAAGACTATCGACGGTGCCAAAGACGACTGTTGTATAACTAAACGCAGACTTAGCTCAGTAATACTACCGACTAACAGTCGGAGATAACTAGAACACGCGGGTGAGAGGAAACGATAATCTTATCGTGGTGTGTGCAGTGAGACGATACTCGTCTATCTGTTTGATGTGAATTTATTAATATATATATATATATATATTATTTTTTGGTTTTTGTGTTTTGAAAATTTCAAGTGTAGTTTTGTGACTACTAATTAAAATCAGAACCTAAAAAACAGATAAAATAATTATTTTAATAACCTCGTGGTAGATGAATAATATCATTTCCCGCGCTTACATTGGATTGGCTGTGTTGGTGAGTGAGGGGCGCGCGGAAGAGTAACTGAGTGCCGTTTTACGGGAGACTTTACTCTCTTACTCCCCTGTATACAAAACCAGTGGTGGGAGTTGTGTTCATTCATAAAAAACTCTTTATTACTGTGAGCGCATGTGCTATTCTACTACGTGGAAACATCCTCTCTCATCCCCCCGTTATTCTGTACACAGTAACACACAGTTCCAGTGATACTTAAGCTTTCAAATTACTACGAGAATTTGAAAATAAAAAAAAAACAATACGTTTTTTTTTTTTTGGCTAAAATTTTATTTTATTTGAATAAAATTAATAAAATTCAACTCGACAAAATGAAGGGAGATACAGCGAGACCTGGTAAACGACCACTGAGATCTCTGACCACCGCGGAGAAGATCGAAGCCATCCAGCGGGTCCACGAAGGTGAAAGCAAGGCGTCTGTTGCCCGCGACATCGGAGTTCCTGAGTCGACACTTCGAGGATGGTGCAAATCAGAGGAAAAAATTCGCGGCCTCGCGAGAAACTCACCGCCCTCCGATATCGAAGCTAAGTCACCTTTGTCAGTCACCAGCAACTCAGCTCCAGCTGGTTCTTCCGATGTATTTTACGGCGATGAGGTTCCAGCGGCGAAGAAACTAAAAACCGACCACCAGAGAAGAATATCCAACTCTTACGTCAAGGAGAACCTGGAGAACGACGCGAATAGGTTACATGAATTTAACTACATGAAGGCGTTCAGCACAATCACTCAAAGCGGGCTTTTAACCCCAAATAATATTGCGTTGCTTCAGCAGCTCAATATGGGTTACAATGTGAACAACTTTAACCAGCAATTGCTCGATTACGCAAAAATTATTAATGGAGGACCCATCAACAATGGACCGTCCGCGAGTCTCGTTGAGAATGGTCTCAAGTACACCAGGAGCAGCAAAAATTCCACCAGACACAGCATTGGAGTCGCCATGCCGATCCAGAGGAACGACCCCCAAGCTTTGAACTACGACCGCAAAAGTCTACCTTCTCCAACTGATGCGCCGTCTTCGGGCTCGATCAGCCCCAGAAAGTCTCCGGAACTGGGTCGCGAGTCCAAGAACAGAATTAGGAACCCTGCTCCTAGTCAGGCGCTCAATTACTCCAACAATTACCACAACGGCAGTAATCAGCACAATAACATTAATGATTACTCCAATCCAGCTAATTTGAACAATAGCAACATTAATGCTGCTGTTATAGCCAACAACAACAACAGCAATAATTTTAACAACTACAACCACCAAAATGAAAGCTTGTGGGACTACAAAATCGCTCAACGGCGAGCGATGAGCATGTCGACGAAACCTGACTCGCAGCACAAGAGCCCGTTCTTAACCTGGTACGTCAACAACGTCAACGAATATCAGAAGATGTCAACGAATCCAGCAGCAAACATCACTGAGATGCCGGTTTGCATGACGACCACGGCTACTTCCAGTCCAGTGGTTACTCAGTCAAAACAGGCCAGCTCCTTCAACAGCAAAAGCCGTGCAATTCTTGACCAGATATTGTGCAGTAACAGCAATAACACTGACAATGTTATGTCGAGTATCAATGCCACTGCTGCTAACTCCGAGAACAGCCACGACGGAGAGGAAGAGGATGATGATGAAGAAAACAAACCTGTCAGCAAATTGGAGGCTATTGAACACGGTAAAAAATTCTTGTCATTTTTATGTAAAACAGAAAGCCCTACTGTTACTCTTGTACATATTATGCATTTTAAGAATTTACTTCACAAAGTTCAGACAGAGGACTTTAAGTTTAGGAGAAATAATGTTAGGAAAAATTCGACGGTCATTAGGTACACGCCCGAGGGCTCTGAAACGTCAGAAAATAATGAATAGAGATAATTTTTTTTTTTGTATTTAATATTTCATATGATTAATAATGATCAAAGTAAAATTATACTTTGATTTGTGATTTTAATTGCTTATTAATTATATGATTTATTTTTGGTAGATCAACCGATTAATTTATAGTTTTTTCTTTATTTATTTTCATTATTTGTGCAAATATTCTCTACGAGATTTTGATTATTAACTGTAAATATTCAGTATTGACCTTACTTTTATTAATGGTTCAATTTATACTATTAATTATTATCAATATGCGGTATTGATTAATCAAACTGTAAATATTAATTTAAAAGTTAGTTTTAATTATTAGTGCAAATATTCACTTTGATTTAGAGATTGATTCGTCAATGAATCGTATGTAAATAATTTACTTTAATTTCATTTAATTATTATTAATATATTATAATTTGTTAGTGTTAAGGTACACCGATTATCTTTTTTTTTTACCTCATTTAAAGATTTTGTAAATATTATGATACCAAAATATCTTGTACAACCATAAGTAATTTTAATTGAGAAAAAAAAAAAAAGAAAACAACCAGCGATTAATAAAATAGTTAATTAATGTAAATATTAATTAAGAAAGATAAAAATTAAAAGAACGAGAAAATCATTTTAACAGTTTTATAAATTTATATAAATATTATAAAATTATTTATGAACAGTAATTTATTGTCAACTGTAAAATTAATATTTTTTTTTCTCATTCTTTTTTTTTTTTTTTTTTACTAATCGCGACGGTTTTAAAAAATTGTCATGAACAATTATAATAATTTTTTAGTTTAAATAAAATCGATAAAAATTAAAAAAAAAAAAAATAAAATATAATAAAATTGGTCCAAAGTGTCATATCAATAGTATTTAAATAACTGTCGCGAATACTGATCTCGATTTCTCGTTGGATTTAACAAAAATATTGTATATATATAAGTTAGTAGTAAAAAAAACATGAGATTCAACCGTTAAAACACACACTAGACACTTAATTACACATTCAGACATGGTTACATACCTGATTTATATATGCGTGCATTAAAATACGTGCATAACATATTTAAATTATACAATACAAGTACAACGAAACATGCAGACAAGTCACTTACCAATGCCAGCGGTCGCTTTAGAGTCTCGAACACAAGATGATCGCTGACAAATCTGGCGCAGCCAAACCATGTGTGAAGCTCCGGATAAGCCAGTACACTCGGTCTTACATTCGTCGATACGAATTTCTGATAACATAAGTTGTAATAATAATTATTATTAAAATTAAGAAAAATGACTTGAGATTAAGATTAAATTTAAGAGAAAAAAAATACAAAAAAAAGTATTGATAATTGATTAAGAAAAATTTAAAGATGATAAAACAATTATATTCATAACAAAAAAAAAATATAAATATATATTGGAATGTTGATGATTGTTTGTATATGATATTTTGAAAGAAAGAAATAATTAAATTGAATTTATTGATTTAACTCGATGCGCTAACGATTCACCGCTACACCACCTGTAAATTGTTATTTAACAGAAAATTTATTGTGTAAATAATAAATCGGTAATTAGTGATTTTGTCGGAGATTACTGATTTTATATATGTATGGTGAACGTTTTTAGAAGCTTAAAAGATTAACAAAAGAGTTATTGTAGTTAAAGAAAAAAAAAAAAAAGAGTTCAATATGTATGACGTCGAGTGTGTTGATTATTAATTGTCGCCACCGATCAGACAATCATCGAGTTTACAACAGTATTGACAGTATATATTTAATTGCAACTCGTGTATTAAATTTATTTGAATCTGAAAAATAATTAAAAAGAATATTAATATAAATAAGAGATATGCTTGGTTATTTTTTAATAAATTATATAATCTTGTAGACTCGATGATTAATTAATTAATTATTATTATTAATGCTGTATGAGAGTTGATTGTTAATTAATTTGAGAGTAAGAAATGTAATTAATATGGTATTGTATAATTTATAATGAAAACCAAAGCGATAAAGCCTATGATTATATATATATATATATATATTGAGGCATTTTATCTGTAAATATGATTACGACGGCATGTACGCGGATTTAAATACAAATTACAAACATAGGCAAAGTAAAGAGGTTAATCGATAATAGTTATTGATAAATGATAAATTTGATGGAATTATTGTATAATTCAAAGACAAATTAACAAAGTTATGCTAGGACCGTTTAAGTAGTGTTGATACAAGGCACAATGTTTTATTGAAAATATATAATGAAGGAAAATAGGCAATTTCTTTTCATTTTCAAATAAAATAAATATTGTCAATTATTTAGATGGATAGAGCAATGGAGATTGCATTAAACATTCCTTTGTTTTGTAAAATTATTACTTGTTCTGATTGACAAGTTTTTTATTGTTTGAATTATTATTATTTTCATCTGTTTATTTTGAAATTTTATACTCATGAATGCCTTTGTATATTGTAAAAAAAAAATATTTATTTAAAAATACATCGAGTTGCTGAAAATTTAAAACAATGTTTTTATTCTATTATTTATTTATTTATTATTAAGCACCCAATCCTCACCTTTAATATAAGTTAAGTTTATTAATTTAAGTTAAGTATAAGTTTAATGAAGGTAAGTGAGAATTTTTTTTGTCTTAAATTAATCATTCATTTCAATTAAAAACAAAAATTTCAATATTTTCAAAATAAAAAGAAATTGAATAAAGTTTAAAAAAAAAAAAAAATCGCATTTTTAAAGAAACTTTTAGAAACATTATAAAAAAATTTGGATGAAAATCCAGAGAGAAGTAATGAAAAATTCACCGATGAAATATTAACAACCTGTTACTGCGAAAAATTTAAAGGTCAATAATCGATTGTCATAAAAAACATCAAGGTCGGGAATTAAAATTTCAAGGGTAGTCCAAAAAGTGAATAACTTACTCGTCTATTGAATGTTTAAAATAAAAATTAATTTAGCACATATTTGATAATTTTGTTAATTTTCTAACAAAAAAAATTGACATGTAAGATAAAAGACCCAGTTATTGACACTGGCCTAGTTGTTTGAAACTTGCAATTTTATTCTAATTAAAAAAATTTTAATGTTCTCAAAAAAGTCAATTATCTTAAAATTTATATTTATTAATTTATTAGTCAATTTGTTTTTTATTTTTTAATTGAAATAAATTGCAAGTGTCAATAACGAGGCCAACTTCAATAACTGGGTCTTTTACCTCAATAGAAATATTAAAAAATTTAAAATTCAATTTTTTAAAATAATTTTTTTCGAAACAAATATCTTTGTTAAATAAAATAAAAAAATTTTCAAGTGAGAGCTAACTTAAATGTAATAGAAAAAAAAATTAATTATGACTAGAAAAAAATTATTAAAAAAATTCAGATTTAGAAATTGAAAAAAATTAAAATGCATTTTTTTAAAAATAATTTTTTGGAATGAAACTAAAATTAGCCGACAGCGAAAAATTTTTATTTTCTTTTCATTAATTGAATTAGCAATAAAAAAATATTTTTAAAAAATTGCACATATAGTTTTTCAAATTTTCTACATGTGCAATTTTTTTTGAACAATTATATCAATAAAAAAAATTTTTAAAATTGTCAGCTGTCAATTTTTTTTGAAAATTAAGTTAGCCATTTAAAAATTTTTAGAATTCTTTTTTATTGAAAATTATTTTAAAAAAAAAATAAAAGAAAAATTTCACATGTAAAAAATTTAAAAAATTACACATGCAATTTTTAAAAAATCTTTTTTTGTTCTAATTTAATTATCAAAAAAAATCAGAAAATAAAAAATGTCGGCTAACTTCATTATTATTAATTTATGTCATTGTCATATGTTAAAAAAAATGAATAAATAAATAAAATAAAATAAAAAAAATAATAATGATAATCACCTGCACACCACACTCATTATAGCGAGCCAGCACTAGTGGTTTGCGATCTGGATTATTATCCTGAAACTGTTTCCTAAAATTTTCAGCATGACTCAACAGCAACTTTTCCTTTTCCGAAAGAGTCCAATAACTTTTGGGTAACTCGGCAAACGCGAAATTGGCGTCCTCAGCATCAGCTTGTAAAGTTGGCGACGACAACCGGATGAATCCTAACTCGTATAATTTTTCGTCGTTTATTTGGTCATTAGTCACATTTAAATCCTCTTCGTCGGTTGCCTCGATCTTATTTCCATTCTCGACGTCATCAGGATTACCGTGCACCTGCTCTTGATTCTCATTTGATTCATATCGATTGCGCAACAGACTCCCTTCATTTTCGCTCCCGTCAATATCCATTGTTATTACTGTTATTATAATCGCTTCACAGTTTTTTTTTTCTTTTTATCCTATTCTCTCCCTTTTATTACTACAATACCACGTGGCTGCGATTCAATTACATACTATTGACGCTTAGTCACTCCCTTGTCAATGATATCCTCTGTATTTATACAGTATCTCTGCTCTCATTTCGGGGTCGCAGTTTTGTTTTATTTCAACCGAATAAAAAGAACTAAACAAACCGCTTATCACCATGGCGATCAACTGCTTCCGCGTTATTAGCGCCATCTGCAATTCAAAAAAATTAAACCGGGTTTAGAACAAGTTTCCATCAGTCGGTAATGTTGCGAACTAAAAAAGCGCGCGCTACTCACCCATTGGCCAATACAATAACGTAAGTTTTAAATTTTTGGCGGGAAAGGAAACTATTTTATCGATTCACTTGCTTTAAATCTAAAAAAAAAAATAATATTAATTATTAAGTATTTTTTTTCATTTTAATTAATAATAAACTAGCAATCTTGCAGTCACTATTTGACTTTTGAACTATAAATAAATAAAACTATGCTATTAAATAATGACTTTTGTTAAATTACAGTAATACTAAAGTTAGCCGACGTTTTAAATTTTTAAATTTTTTTAAAAATAATTAAATTAAAACAAAAGAAATATTTTTTTAAAATTGCGCTTACAGTTTTTCAAGTTTTTTACAAGTGAAATTTTTTTTAAAATTTTTTTGCAATAAGTATTTCAATAAAAAAAATTCTAAAAATTTTTAAATGTCAGCTAACTTAATTTTCATTAAATTGCACTGTAATTTCTTAAATATTGATGTTTTTAAAGATATAAGCTCATCCCGATGTTAATTTAGCAGATATTTAATAATTCTTTTCAACAAATAAATTATCGTAAAAAAAAAATAATAGAAATTTAAAAAAATCAAAAATGAAATTAATTTGTTAAAAAAAATTTTTAAGCGGTCAAATGAATGCTACCTTAAATATCATCTATAAAATGTCTACTAATACTAATTTTTTTATTATAATTTCTTAGCTATAAAATTCTAAAAAAAATCTCTAATGTCAATTATTTTCAATGTCATAATTGATTAAATTGAAAAAAAAAATTTCTATTGGATATCTACAGCATATTGAGTCATGAAAAAATATCAAGATATTTTTTAATAACGCATTATAATTTTATGAATAAAAAATTTTAGTTACATTTTAATATCGGTAAAAAACATCGTTAGAACAAAATTACATACGAGCGATGAATCTTACCTTTCTTAATATAAATTTTACACGTACATACATATATATATATATATATATATATTTATATTTATATAGATATTTATCATCGTCTTTGAACTCTGTAGTTTTATATTTTATCAATATAAAGTATTTTTTTTTATATATAATCTATATAATATAACAATAATTATATTATATGTCGTGTTAATAAAACATTACTGGGATTCAATGATTTTCTTAAATTAACATAAGAACCTTCCATCCGCTGTCATAAAACGTTTTTTGCACCAGTTAAATGATTATTCACCCTTAAAAACATTCGTCAAGTCATAAGTAATAATCATTAGATCGAACTCGTTGATTCTGTTGGTTTTTTTTTTTCCACATTTAAACCACTTAGATTTAATATTCTTAAGCATTAATTTAAAATTAGTTATATTAACGTTACTTCGTCAAAATAATGACAATAATTATCAATTATCATTATTAATTATTAATAATAAATAATTAATAATTATTAATTATCAATAAAAAGTTTGCGCGATTCGGACAAAATATTGGAGCTCACTGGTGTGTTGACTTCTGTTTGCGACAAAGCTTAAAACTATAAATTATCTTTAAAATAATGGTAATAAAAAAGTTTTGTCATATCCTTGACGTGGATTTAAATATATCGGTATAGTATAGTAATATAGTGTGTTAATTAATAAATAAATATTATTAATTAACATCACGAGGATCCTGCCTCCACTTTTGAGCGGCCTCGCGTCTTGCGTCCGGCACCAATTGAGATCTCATACCGCCAAGTACATTGCTCGTTGCTTCTGTTGCGAGAATTATCGGCTTAACAACTGTAGGTGGTATTTGCCGCAATACACCACCAACAGCTCCACTAACTCCCTTTTGTTCATGTTCCTCACTAGCAACGCGTACTAATTGATTTGCGGTTTCACCTAAACCCTAAAAATTAAAAAAAAAATTAATTTATTAATACTCAATTGAAAGTCCCACTAAAAACTTAAATTACATTCTTAAATACTAATTAAAAAAAAAAAAAAAAATAACAAACCTCTTTGACTAGCATGTAAGCATTGGCCATTCCTTCGCGTATATCCAAAGGCTGATTGTAACGCTTACGTCGTCCTTTCTGACCTTTTTGTTTTCTTCGTACACTAGGCCCAGGACTGACCATGTCATAGGCCGTTTCTGCAGTACTCTGGATCACATGGACCAACCTGGACGTCAGTTCTAGAGCAGCCATCGCTGTCGAAGTCGTAAAACTATTTGCTCCACGTTGTAGACCTCGTACTATTCTTCCGTCTCTTTGATACTGTTCTATTGGCAGCCAGAATAAATCTCTGAAGCCTTGGACTGATTAAATAAAAAAAAATAAATTAGTAATTAATAAAAAAAAAATTAGATAGGAATTTAAAAATAATAAAATACTCACACAGCTGAACTAATGAATGCATAGGACCAACCCCGCCTAACAAACTCGGTAGTTGATTTTTTTTAATATCCTGTAACCATTCAGCCAGTATAAAAGCCATGAGTTTATCAATACCAAGTAAACCGTGACGGTGCGTCAGCCGTTTCAGTCTTAGTTCAGAACAGTTGAGTTGTGCCAAACCCATTAATAAACCAGCCATCGGTCCGTGGGTCAAGTCTACCCTTTTTCCATGGTAATCTAATCTCACAAGTACTTCTGGTGCGAATATTACACTCCTAAAAAAAAATCATTAATTATTAATAAAATAAAAATAAAATAAAAAAAATAAATTACCTAAAATAAATAGGCTGACTGTCGTCCTGAGATCCACAGCTAGTTTTAATTTTAGTTTTATTCTCTTTGATTGTCAGCTCGTCCTCCAAGAGTATCATCAAATTCTGATCAACAATATTACTATCAATAAGCCTAGGACTATCTTGCCTAGGTAAATCAGAAGACTCATCATTGACACTCATCACTGGCGGGTGGTGGGTAGGCGTACTCTGCTTGGACCCGGGCGAAGACTGCGTAGTACTAGGTCCATTAATATTATCCTGGCTGGCCTTCATATTCCCCGTCAGTTCCGTGAAGAAATCTATCAAAAACAGTAAGCTATCCTGATCAATGTTGAGTCTCAGTGGCAAGAGACTCAACTTCAAACAGCACTCCTGAGCGCTAAATTTCGGATCAGGCCTCACATGTACAGCCTTCATAGCAAACATATTCGCATGTGTTTGCCTCGGACACGCTTCGCTGCTGTACTGATACAAAAATTTATTAATATGCGAGGAGGCCAACCTGTCCCTAATTTCAATTTCACTTATCAGCAGCACTTGTCTCGAGGCTTCTGCAGTATTCTCCGGATAAGTCTCATGCTGGAATCTCACTTTATTTAGCTGCAATTCCATCAGCACGTCATGTTGTCTTCCAGGTCCACCTTGGACGTACCAATTCTTCGCAGACTTAGTTTTTCCGCAAGGTGAATTAGGAGCGCTGCCAAATCTCACTTCATGAGGATTAACTTTGCTGAAACCCACGACTGCTGACCTGCTGCGACCCAGAGAATTATCAAACCTGTGTGCCGGGTCCTCGATAGTCACGTTCTTCTTCTTCGCCGGTAGTTTTCCAAAGTCCTTTCCACCGTACATGTGCCAGATCAGCGTCATCTCGCAGAGCGTGTACCTCAAAACAGGCGCCGGAAAATGTTTAGGAGCTTTCAGTAAATCCGTCTTACCCAATGGCACTGCAAAGTGATTATCAACAACCCTGATGTACTCCTGACTGAGCCAGCGAATCTCTGGAATTCCGTGCCTTGGCATGATTCCAGCTCCTGCTTCTTCTCCGAGTATACAAAAATCTTCATCTGTATCATCAGACTCAGCGCTGCGAGGCGGTAAATTATTATTAATATTATTATTATTGCTCATCTCCGAGACCTGGGTAGCCGGATGAGGTTCATCTGGGAAGAAAAACACTTCAACTTGTGCCTTTTCTTCAGGAGATTTTTTGCTCAAGCTCGTAGTACTTCCTCGCACCGTGTCTTCCATCGCTTCTTCCATCAAAGTGTTGACTCGTTCCTCCTGACTCTTGCTCAGCGTATTGATACTGTCTTCTCCAAGCAAGCTCTCCTCGTCTCCAGAACTAGGCACAGCGATGCTCTCAGTACTGCCGATGTTCGGAGAGAGATCACCGTCGCTGGCAAAGTAAGTCAGAAGCTGCATCAAAGCTCGTCCGGAATCAGCGCAAGTTCTCACGTGGAGTACATTATTACTAGCACGCAAGTCAACCCTCGGAGCGCCACCGCACATCTTCTCGTTGAGCCTCAAAGAAAGCTCAAACAGCCCCAGGTCCATCACGCCGATGTAGTCGTGCTTCAAGTCCACGTGGTTTCCCAGTTTCTCGGACAGAAAAAGCGCGACATCTTCAGCGATGAATCTCAGTGTCGAGGTGTTTGTTTTAGCAGCGATGTTGCTGGAGACACTGAAGCTGCCCAGAGTTATCATGGACCTCAGAGGAAGGTACAGTGGTCGGTAATCAACCGCGCAGTTCCAGAGGTGAAGATGAAGCTCTGTAAGCACACCTGGAGGTGAATAACCGGCGACTGGATGGTCTATCACGTCAAGACAGTCTGTGAGCTGAGTGAACCAGGAAGCTTGCGAGGAACACATCCGATGTCTCAGAGTTGCGTTTCTAATTCCGACAGCGACTCGAAAAGTTTTGATATGATGTGTCTGATGAGCTGCTTGAATTCTCACAGCTACTGTCAACATGTCCGCGTCCTCGGAATCTTTGTTCTCTTGTCCGTTGTTGCTTCGATAGATAGCCGGGTGACAGTGTCTCGGAATCACGCTGTTGATAGACCTCAACGGTGGAGTTGTTGAAGGTATCGTCGTGAGGCCACAGTGGTTTAACGACACATTTTTAATCATAGTACAAACATAGCCCAGATTAGCGTTTCCTTTGTAAGAATTTACGCAGAATATCGTGGCATCCTCGACCCGAATTATCAATTCTCCCTGCTGGCCGGGAATAACATTCGAGAGACCATCGCGGACTGGTGTGTACATTGTAAGCAATCCGTCGTGAATATTTAACGTAAGCGACATTTTGCTCTGTCCGTTTTTCGGCGCTTTGTTCAGAGTCTGGTTGAAACTTTTTTCAGCTACCGAGTGAAAAACGCCGTCTTCATCGCTGTCGGAGTCTGAGTCGTATTGAATTCCACTTTTGCACATACTGAACTTGGGATGAACTGACTCTTGGAGCAAAGTAGAGGCTAGATCAAGTCCGCCGTGAGGATCTGCCATCGTGTACTTAGGTCTTGGAGCAGAAGGCTCCCAAAGGAAGAGATCAGTGTTGATTCTGTTGTATATCTGCTCGTAGAGCCGCTTTGAGGGAATCTGAACGGATAAACAGGGCAAACTGATGTCAATCTGAATTCTTGAACCTTGAGTACCTTCCTCCATGAATTCTAACATCTCTTGTCGGTTACCCGGGATAATAAGCTCTTCTCCTTCACGGTGTTCGTGGTCCTCCTTGTTAGAGTGCGTCTGAGATTCGCTGTGAGGAGTGTCTGACTCGTGAATCACTCGCTTGGAACTAAACGGTGAAGGTTGGTGTCTCGGCGGTTGTCCCAAAGATTCGTCCAAGCTAGACCCAGGTTCTTCTTCCGAGCTGTCTTCCAGTGGACCTCCCAAGTGTTGGGGATAAATAGTGAAGACCATCCTGGGCCAGCCGAAACATTCGCCTTCGTTTGGCATTAAGCTGTCGGTTTTATCATTGACATGGCTGGTGGCAATTTTTACCGGGATGTCCGAGTCTATTTCAGTGTAAGTTAGCAAAACTTGTCGGCATTGAATTTCCTGTCTTGATAGATAGTGAGCTTGGCTGTCCATCGACGTGTGGAATTGTGCGTCTGTTAGGGTGAGCGTGATAAAATCTGATCTTACTGAGCGGGTCCACCAGGGCGCTCTACTCATGTCATGCAGCGGTCTCAGGTCTGGCACTGGGAATCTTACTTTAAGTATAGCACGTGAGGAAGATACTTTAATATTTACCCGAGAATCTGAGAGAATCGGGCTTTCAACGGCTTGGTAGAACATTGTGTGCTGGTTCCACATGTCTTTAGCCGTCGAAGAGGGGTTGTAGGTACAAATCGGCTGGGGATTCAGCACCGAAGATATTCTGTCGATTATTGTAATGTCAATTTCACTCTGACAAGGATCCAGCTGGATGTCAATCTCCGTGCGCGGGTGAGCGAACTTGGTCGTTTGGGCTTGGCGAACTGCTTTCTCAGTGTACTTGAATCTCATGCGAAAGTCCGTTCTATTCAAGAGTCCAAAGTTGTCAGTGGCGGTCGACTTGTTATCAAAGGTCAGAAGTTCAACGTATTCGACTTTAGGAGTCTCGGAATTATTGCTAGTGTCTACTAGACACTCGACAATTTCAAGAGTGGCCAGAGTGAGGCTTCCGTTTATGGCTGAAGATTGCGGAGTAGTTTTCTCGCTTCCTTCAACCACCAGGGGAGCAGCTAGTAACCTGATGTGACTGAGTCGACAAGCGTCGAGGAAAATTTTAGCTGCTTTGTCGAAGTTCTTGTTCCCGTAGCCATCGGCGGCGAAGATCCCGAGTTTGCTGAAGAATTCTTCAGAAGCGGTTTTCATCTGCTCGGTACTTGCGCAAGTCAAGCCCCGGCTTTCTATTCCAGTGGTAAGAATGTCTTCGTGCAATAGTATCACTGCGATTGAAGAAACTCGAATGTGAAACTGGGAAGTTTCTGCAGTAGGGTCAGAGTCGGCGTTAACTCGATGTTTATGAGGCTTTGAAACATTTGTAACAGAGCTCTTTGAACTTATGCTGCTGGCGGAAATACTTTCATCCATGCTGATGTTGTTTGTCGTTTGTGAGTCGCTCATACCTCCAGGGAGCTTCATGGGCAGAAATTCGTCCTCGTTGTCAGACTCGTCTAACGAAGCGGTTGACCAGCCTTGAGTATTACGTAAGTCGGTGGTACGTAAGCCATGGACTGGATGTAGTTGATGCATTAGCTCTCTTTCGACGCGGCTGAAGTCACTTCGAGCCATTGGTTTTTCAGCACAAGTTCGCGGGGCTACGTTGCTTATGTCTTCAAGATCTGGAGATGCTAGTCCGTGGCCTAATTCCATTAAGACGTGTACTTGTCGTGGGCTTAGAAATGATATGAAAGATCCTAGAGTTACTTCTAGCTCGACTTTGGGACCCAAGATACCTTCACCTTGCTTTAGCTTCAATCTTATCTCCTGACGACCTGTTATTTTTGCGCACATTATTGGATTTGATTGGCTTAATGTATTTAATAAATTTCTTTCAGGAGGTGTTGGGATATTGTGTTGCGTTGGTGATATTTGTGCGGATGAAAATTGTCCATCTGAATTCTACAATTATAAATTATAAATTTTAATTAATTAGTATTTTTGTTGGTAATTATTTACAAGTGAAGTTAAAAACATTTTGGGCCATAATTAAGTGAAAAATTAACATTTAAAAATTTTTTTTTGATACTATTTTTTGATTAAAAAATAAAGATTTCGATAGATTTTTTGCCTTCAAAAGTGTTTTTCAAAAAAAAAAAAAAAATTATAAAATCAAATAGAAATTTCGTTCAAAAAAATGAAAATTAAAATGTTTGACCCCACTTGTAAATATTTACCTTTATTTTATTTTATGACTAAAAAATGAGCTAATTTATAGAAAACTGAGGAATAAATTTTTAAACATTTTTTCTTTCTCAATGTAATAAAAAAAAAATAAATAAATAAAAAATACTTTTGAATCAGGCGTAGAACCTCTGCTGGTAGTCATAACACTCCTCGAGAAAGTCCTAGCCCTACTAGGAAACTCATCAGTATGAAAAGTGACTCCTTCTAAATAAAATCGCTTGGTCGTAAAAGCAGAAACGACGTAGCCCTTAGACGGCTGATTGGCGTCCAAATTGACATTGCTGGGATCGGATCCAGCTTCATCAGAGTATTCTAAATTTTTTATGCACATCTCGATAGCAACCCCGGTAGTCGAGTCGAGAGGCACATGCTCCAATCTTATTACCGTGTCAATAAAGCGTACTCTTACACGACACAATATCGAGTCGATAGTCTGTGCAAATAATTCAACGCCTTCAAGAGGTTGTGCATTGTTACCACCTGTATTATTAGCGTCTTGCTGCAAACATTCTTGAGCCAACTGCATGCTCGATGTCATAGAACTCCACATTGACTCGAACATTGAAGTCCCCGTCTCAGTTCTTTGTCTCGGCTGGACTGTAATTTTGAGACCTTTGACCTCGACGTAACTAGCCTCGCTGAGCAATGCCGACCAGGGTATGCTTACGGACATTTCCGATATAAATCCATCGACAAACTCCAGTGGCAAGTGCTGTTGCTCGCCCATCTCATTAAGTGCCTGTAAGATTAAATAAATTAATTAATTTAAATTATATTTAAAAAAATAAAAAAATTTTAAAAAATAAATAAATATTTAAACTGACTTAAAACTTAAAACTTCACATTTAGAACAAAGGAATTTTTTTTACCTGAACATCAAGGCTGACATTGGTGACTCTTCCAGTTCCATTGTAAAGATCAACAGTGAGTTGATCAAGTGTGAGTTTTTCCTCCAAAAATTGTCCTAAATAACGTTGAAGTAAATACCTGCATGCTCGTTTTTTAATGCTCTCCGACCAAGGAAATCTTACAAGCCAAGACATTTTAGAGTCGAGGCTTTTCACAGCAGTCAAAAAATAATAATTATTCTCCGTAAAAAAACATGGATGGTTGAGCTTGATTTAAAATAATTAACATTGTCATTTTTACGCAGTGTCAATTGTTATGCACGCGTAACACGCGCTCGACAATATAATTCCGAAAAATTCATATTCACAACACGTGTTGTCGTATTATTATTTGAGTTACGATTACGATTCGAGACAGATATAGTAGCAAACATAATAAATAATAAATAATAAACTATATAATAATGATAATTACAAGAAAAAAAAATAATAATAATTATAATGTCAATAATAATAATAATGATGATAACAAAGCAACGACGAGGTGACGGTGACTAAGATTTGTCGTATTTATTTTTTTTTCTTGCAGCAACAGCAAAACAGCCAGCAGCGTATGACTGTTCAAAAACAGAGACAGAAGATGATCCAGTATAATGCAATATAGTGATCATTTAAATCCACAGACCAGACAATAAACTTGTATTATGTTAAATATTTAAGTATTTTCTGTATTGTTATATTATAACGGTGTTCCAGCTGTTTTATGTTTTTGTACTAAGTGACGCTCGTGTTAACCAACCACACACAACATTACTTTGTTTCCATTGATTGAAATCAGCTGATTTCCAAACCCGTAATACCATTCCAAGGCTGTGAATGGTGGGTTTTGTCATGGTATTAAACATTTGCTGTTAGTATGTGTGTCCATGTTTATTATTCTACATACTTGGGTCTTATTTGTGTGTGTACATCGTAGTTAATTTCACGGCGCACGGCTGCCAACTGTCGTTAATGCTGATGGATTTATTTTTCAGAGAAAATAAAAAATATAAGTAAAAATACATTACACACGCAACAATCCAATGCACACTGAAGATGATGACACCAACACAGACGAAAGTTCATGGACAAACTCTGGTAAATAAGACAATAACACGCGCGAAAATTTAACTGCGTATTTTTTAATGTCTATAAATATTTCCACGTTTTTATTTACGAAGCGCGAATTAATGACGCTGATTAAATATATGTGTTATCTGATGACAGCACGTTGTTGAAATAAACCAGGACTTGGTGAAAAACAAAACAAAGGCTTGCAAGCCTCTAGACAGGCGGCCATTTTGATCGAAAAATAGAGCGCATGCGCGAGAATTATAAAAATCCGCGCCGAAATTTTTAGTTCCCCGCAGCGCCACTTTTGCGCTGCTTGTATGGTCCGCTGGTAATATAGATGACTCGACACAAAATGGCCGTCGGGTGATAGACTAGCGGCTTCCGGGTAACTGAGAACACTTATAGCATTGAAATCTGAGAATTTTTTTCTTTCTTGTTAGAATTTAAGCGTTGAGAAATAAAAATAAATCGTTTGAGAATTTGCAACAAGTATTTTTACAAATTTAGATTGCAAATTTAGTATATAATAATTTATTTATCAGTAAAAATGGTAGGAATTTTTTTTAGAGGTTGGAGAATATTTTTTAGTATGGTTGACCATAAGTAAAGCTATTATTTTTGAAAAAAGAAATAAAATTCAACTTCAATAGCTATGAATAATTAATAATCTTAAAGTTAGCCATGAAAATTAAGTTAGCCGACAACGAAAAATTTTTACAATTTTTTTTATTAAAAAAATTCATTTGAAAAACTTAAGTGCAATTTTTTATAAACATTTTTTTGCTCCAATTTAATAAATGAAAAAAAAATATTAGAAACATTGACTAACTTTTGTATTATAAGTTAGCCGACGTTTTTAATTTTTTTTTTCATTCATTAAATTAGAACTAAAAAATATTTTTAAAAAATTGCAGTTGTCGTTTTTCAACTTTTTAATGAATGAAAATTTTTTTAAAAATTTTTTTGTGACAATTTTAAAAAAAAAAAAAAAATTCTAAAAATTTTTAAATGTTGGCTAACTAAATTTCAATGAACAATTATTATTTATTAATCAATTGCTGGAATAAATCTTTAAATGTCATTATTATAGTTATCATCATAAAAATAATAATTTTAACACAATTTTTTTTAATTTCACTTTCTGTTCTAGATACAAGTCCGATTAAAATGTAAAGAAGAATAAAAATACTCTGAGTAGATTTCAGACTAAATTCGTATGTGTGTATTTTAAAAAAAAAAATTTTTTTTAATTTTAATATTTAATTCTAATCACTAAAAATAATTTCATAATTTATTTTTTTCAGAAATCCATAACAATTTAAAGAGAAGATCCCGTGATCCGCATGGTAGCGACCTCTGGCTCAGCATCAGAAGACTTGATCTCCCACTTGAAAGTCTAGGCCCAGCCCATCGGGCCCGAGAGTTTCTTGGTAGGGACTCGCTGAAGGAGAAGTGGTCCGGCGTACGAGAGGAGGAGAGTCGACCGTGAAATTAAAACATGATGAGGGCTCTAGATTGAGATGCGAGATGAAGAGTAAGAGAGAAGAGCTCGAGGGAGAGCGAGAGCAGTCGATTGAACCGAGACGAGAAGGATTTCAAGGACGCATTCATCGATAATTTCGTCGGTGCTTGAGAATAAACGAAACAAAATTAGTTTTAGCAACGCAACTCTAATATCTTTATACACCATGAAGATTTAATTTAACAACAAAAAACTTTTTATTTAATTACTTAATTAATTAATTTAATTAAATAATGATTCACTTATTAAAAAAGGTAAGATAAAAAATTGATTAAACATAAAAATATACACATATATTATCTATATTATCTATATCACATAGTGACTGCAAGGTTGCTAGTATATTATTAATATTAATATCATCATTGCTTATGCCAATTTTTATTCCCCGACACACTAGATGACGATAAAGAACAGCCAGACGCGGAGAGAAAAATTTCTAGACCCTCATCTCGGATTTCTTGTACCCGAGGAACCCCTGTGGTGTTTAGGACCTTTCGCCCCACGTCTCAGCCTGTTCTCATTCACGGAACTAGTTGATAATCCTCGGAAGGATTGCCACGCGCGAACGCGGCCAAAAGGTTCACCCTCACAGTCCAATAATTTTGATCCTAAGCCACACGGTTCTCCCACGTACGTTCACATTTAAATACTACACGCTCTCCGAAGGTTTTACCGAACTTCGTCAAGTGAGAATTTTTTGCGCTTCCCGTTCTCTGATTTATATAAACTTTTTTTTTATTTTTTTTTTTTTTCAAGATGATCAAGTAGCATAGGAATTCACAAGACCAGCAACAGCGCTCGGAATTGGACGATGATTTTGGACTCTACTCTTCCGGACGATAGACTTATACCAATTGACAAAGCCTGATCTATCCACTACTTATGCGAGCGTGAGTAAGTATAAGGGCTCTTTATGTATCACATGCCACGGGATAAATTGTCCAGAAGTTTTCAGAGGTCGGCTTGCTTTGTAGGATTATAAGCCCGGCTACGAAGAACGAGCACCAGCGAGCAATGGCTACCAGTTACAAATCACTGGGTACCAGTTACCAGTTGGCAGTTGCCACCTCGCTTGATCTCTGTTGGCCTCAATCCACTTGATCAATGTCTCCATGCCGTTCTCGTTAGCTTTTTTTATTGCTACAGTCACTCTAAAATATTGTCGTAAGTGGAGCTTTAATATTAATAAACTCTAAATTAGACGTCTCGCTAGCGAATTCTCAGCTAGATATTTAATAATTTAGCATTTTGTTTTTTACACGTATATATGATATATGAATCGTTTATTTAAAAACCTCCATGAGTTCAGTTTTTGGCCAAAGACATTCAATTTAATGAATAAATTCACTAATTGCAAAAAAAATAAAAAGAAGTATGTATTTTTTAAATAAATGATTCATATATACGAGCAACCTTGCAGTCACTATGTGACTTATGAACTATACAAAATTTTTCTTATTTTTTTAATAATATATATATAAAAAAATTAATAGAAATAAATAACACGGTAAATTTATATTTGATATCTTAAAGCAGGTCCAATTAACACGACCCTCGTGTTTGTCAACAGCAACCTATAAATTTTGACACTGATGGAAAAGCTGGATAATTACCCTGCAGAATTATAACGTCAGGTAAGCAATATATTCGAGTGTATATTTATGTGTATGCAGGTTAAACGGTTGGAAACCCATAAATGCCAACATATCCTTCGTGGTAAGATTTTCTGTGAAATCCTTTTCACGCATTTGGTTCCACGGCAATACGTATAGTACCTTAGCTTACTCGGTACTCGATGCTCCGTCACGATAATTAAAATCCCTGACGAGCGACGAATCGCTGCGAATGCAGAGCACAAATAAATATTATCCAATAGAACCAGGAAAAAATTTAGATGTAAATTTAGACGTAGCCATAGCAATAGATTATTACGGCTACGGCTGGGTCTCTTCTTATTCTCCTCTTTTGAGGAAGCAGCACAAAAGTTTTTGGCCATTATGCGGCGATTCAGCCCTGGCACTACTGGACCTTTAACAATAGCCGACTTTAGGGCATTGTACGATCTTCGGTGTACGCGGGTGATTCGAAACAGGCTCTCTATCTCTTTTTTCCCTTTTTTCATTTATATTTTTTATTTTCCTTACACCAGTTCTCAGCGTAGCACTCATACATGCAAGGACTTAGCTCTCTTGTCCTTATTCACGTGCTCTCGCCTCCATTAAATTTCATCCCACTGGATTGGACTACAGTGTGTTATGTAGTAGATGTAGTCCGTTAGCAATCTGGTAGTCGCCAGAACGTGGTAACTGGTAACGTTCTTTTAAAATCTCTTACCAAGACTCATCTCTGCATTTCGTTGAAGCTTATTTTTTTTATTCATATTCAGCATCATCTTCCTCTGCTTCTTGTCTCCGTGAGCAACCGAGGATCAGCAGAGCCCGATGTCTTCATTAGCCACATAGCGATGAGCATAAAGTCAAGCTCGTCGAAAGTCAGGGATTCCTAGCGGGTGGCTGCAAGTCGGCCACGCAATTTTCGTAGAATAAGCCGACAAGAATCTGGTTTCAGAATTCAGTTTAGTTTGTCTCTCTATTCTACACCGGCTACACGTATACTATGTACGGCAAAGCCGCTACTCAAAGCCGCTCTTGGTAGGTATTCTCTGGTCAACTAAGACCAAGATTATCCGCCATTCGGGAATATACTTTTGGCAATAAAATAAAAGACTTCTTCTCGACAACAAAAAGATAGATGATAAAACATAAAAAAAAATATGAAAAAAAAAACTAAGGAAATAACATTTTAAATAGGCGGTTTAGCTCAAGAATTTCTCACATCCATTCTCAGTAAGTCCCTCGTGATATATGTATTTATTAAAATTCGTATTATAACTGCTTTGTGGATTCCGATGATACTTGTTCGCTGATACCACTCAGAGTCAGATAATAATGTGTTGATGAGATGCCGAAAAAAATTTTAAAATCATCAAGTAAAATGATGTTTAATTTTTTACCCAAAAAAAAAAAAATATATTATAATCTATATGGTTAAAAGAATAAGAAAAATTTTGTCTCCAGGATAGTCATATGATAAAATCGGTTTTTTTTAGTGAAATCTAGTGTCATTGCAAAGGTCATTATTTAATGAAGCAAAATTTCATTTATTTATAGTTCACAAGTTACGGCAAGGTTGCTAGTAATATATAAAATAGATAAATACATAAATGTCAAAGTTATACCCGTAAAATATAAATAGAAGTACATTAAGAAGATCTGAGAGTGATTTACCTGATGGTTGTCAATGTGTGGCTCTACTTTGAATCGGGCTTCCTTAAAAGATCCGTCAGCCCATCTCTGTTCTATTGCCCACAATTCTATATCTTCATCTTTTAAACAGCAGTGTATAATATAAAATAGTAAATGCTCTTCTTTTATCGTTGGTCCGCAGTGTCGACGGTGACAAAAGCTTGGGTTTGTTATCCACCTGGAGAACGAATAGAAGGAGCCCTGTCGACTTTGAGGCTTTCGCCTGTACCAGGACCAAGTCATTGACAAACCGACAATAGGACCACCGCGAACAAGATCGATAGGCTGCAACACCCAGTTCTCAACTTGCCTAACAATGTTAACGGGCTCTTTTTTTCATTGTTGTCGAACTTCCTGGCACCTAGTTTTGTAAATTACAATGAATTTTTGACAATGTAAGTGCAAAGCTAAAAGCAAAAACTACCACGATGTTTATAACAATAACTTACAAAACCGATAAATAAAATAACAACCAAACGACTGACAAGATCTATCTTTATTTCTTTCAGAATTGCTGATCAAGATGAAGAACATAATACTCTGACGTGTATATTATTGTAAGCCGTAGTGTGTATTACTGAACCACAAAAGCAACTTAATAAAAAATAAGGATTACATTGTGCTGGCGAAATAACTTTTAAAATGCTCATTAAACTCTGATGTTTATCGTCATCATCATCTTCATAATGATAATCATAATTAAATTCTTTTATCCGGAAACACACACACACACAACAGGTACTATAAATATTTGTATCTAAATATTTAAAACGTGTTACATTTAAGTGTTTATATTAACTATTATATTTATTTCAGTCGGCTGATTGGTCTTCTGGTCATTAATTTTATGATTAACCGGCGTGTATTCCGACCTGGTGGGCACCAACCAAAGCTGTCAAGAGTAAGTATATATTTTAGTTACAAAATTGCTGCGAGATTTTTGAGTTTCGGGTGGGAAAAAAAATAGTTTTGAAACATAAAATAACATTTTGAATGTGTAATAGATTAAGATGATTGGGACTTGATCAAAACTGGTTGTATTTTGTATAATATATATAAAAAAAGAACCGAATTGGATTTCGGTTAACCATAAGAGTCCGAATAACGAGGAATTATAGTCCACGCCTATTTGTCTTCCTCTTGAGAATGTCATTATTATTTATATTACTATCTAATACAGGTATTTATTTAACTTAAGCGTGTGTGTATAGTTAAGTTGAATGTTATTTTACTTTTTTTATTTTAAAAATTTTTCAGGCTTGATACTTTAACTACGCAACGACGTTATTAACTTATACAAAGATATAAAAGCGTGACTATCGTTTTCACATGGGCTACGGGATGTTTATATTTTATTTACCTACGGTAATAAAATGCGACACGCAGTGATTGCGGCATTGTCGGTGGCCGTTGTCGTTGGGAATTGACCGAGAAATCGAACTTGTGCCTCTGTACGAGGGTTACTGAGCTGCCAGGTACACATCAGCGGATTTTTTTTCATGGTAACGTTGAACCTGTTATTTATTTTTATTTTTTTATATATTATTATAGTTTATAAGTAAGCGTATTGCATTGGAAACTATTGCAATTTAATTAAATTACCTGTAGGCGTACTTACAATTTTAATAGGCTCTATTTCAAGTTAACTTTCAACAAAAAATTTTTATGACTCAAACTTTGAATTTTATCAATTTTAAAAGTTAATTTAAACAAAATCATAAGATTAGTCTTACTGTTTTGTGCCGTAAGATGGGCGAAATTTTTTTCTTTTCGCTTATTCTATATACATTAAGCTACACCGTCCATCTTACGGTAAGTCACCAATTAAAAATACTTAGACAAAAAACCCTTGAGAAGATACTGGTGTACATTTTAGCCGTGAATGATTCGATTCTCGTTTGCGGGCCCTGGGACGATAATCTCCCCGGTCCCACGGCCAGGATGTGGTACGTCACCGGGTCCAGGCAATTCGCTACAGCGGCTGGCAAGGGTTAAAGCCTCAACTCGGCTGACTTGTACGTAGTTCTGGAGTGTAATTAGCGCCAGTACGGTTCTTTGTACACAATAACAAACTCTTATTCTCATTTTTATTCTTATGGTTGATGTTGATGTTGATGTTTCTGGTGTTGTTGCTGTTCTTCTTCTTCTTCTTCTTCTTTAGCGATTGTATGTAGTTGTCGGTTGTCGGTTGACGTTATACAGCAAATTTAGCGATATACAACACGCTACGCCGTCAGAAGAAATCAACGGCGATGTAATGACGTTTGTTAAGGCTTAACCCAACGAAAAATCGTCGGCATTGTGTCTTTTGAAATCCTTTTTAAATTTAAATTTACCGGTTGCTTGTTGCCGATTGTTACCTTTTTAGGGTTCTGTTAAATTTTTTCGTTAACCTTTATTTATTTTTATTTTCATTATTATTGCTGTTGTTGCTGTTATTATATATGTTTAAAGGCATCTTATTAGTTTCTCCAGGTCTAGTCCGGTTTATCCGTTTCTAAATTTGGATAATTAAGTTTTAAGAATGAGAGTTAATTAAGAGATAAAAATGGCGGGTGTTAGTAAGCTTTTTGTACAGTGATTTGTTACGGATCGCCCCGGAATAAAATAAAATAAAAAAATAAAATAAGGTTTATTGTATATTGGATACATATAGGCAGCGAGCGACTGGTATGGTGTAGAGTTTATAGTAGTAGGTATAGAATGAATCTGAAGCTGAGACCAGCCAGGTAAAAGTGATTTTCGATCGTCAGCAGTGGAATAATAAAATACTTTATACAGCAATGAAATACTATTCTCACTCTGGCAAATTGTAACTTTCATCAGCCAATTGAATTTATTTATCCACATAAATACAAGTGAAGATATGGTATCAGGCATCTTGATCCTTCGACAAAATATCCCGAAAAAAAAATTTCCTCGGACAAAATATCCCCGAGACTAAATATCACATAAAATCCATGACATTTATTTTAGGGATATTTCGTCCGGGATATTTCGTCGAAGGATCAAGAATCATGAAACCGAAGATATAGATGTTTATGTTAACGTATAAACATATTCCAGGACTCTGAAGGATCATGATCATGATCCAGCCTGGTAAAAGGCAACCGGAGATTAATCAATTTTAGTTTTTCTTCCGAAGCGGAAACGTCGGGGGCTTGAGTAAACACGGAACAAAAGCGGTTGGATGACTTGCTTGGTTCTCGCGATTTAGATGCCTTCGGATATATATCTTCAGAGCAAAATATATCTCAGCCAAGAGAACTTGATTTTCTTATTCTTCTCGGTTAGGTCTGCTCTGGTCTTATGGTCATCGTCGTTTCAAGGCGTGCTAAAGTTTTAGCTTAAAAAAAAAGTCAAAATAATGTGAAGATGCTCTTTGGCTTGAAGATGAAGAAACAAAACCAAGCAAGGAGAATAAGAAGAGTGTATGGTGTGTAAAGGTTGTCTACTGCTGTTCGCTGATGCTCTCCTCTTCACTCGCTTGCCCATTCCACTTTACCAACACCGGCAAGTCGGCAAGTCGTAAACGTTTTCGTTTCTCAAGTTAACCAAGATAAAGAGAGAAGAGAGAAGAGATGCATGGAGAGAAACGTAACTGCTGTTATGTTCCTTTGCTCTCCATCTCCATCTCCATCTTCATCCACTCTACTTCAGACTACTCAACTGCTTTGGGTTGTATTGCTGTATGCTCTACCATCCCGTACTCTCTTACTCTCACTCTCCCTTTACTTTGGAGAAGATAAAGAGTAAAGAACTACTTCATACCAACCGACAAAAACATACTTTTAACATGTGCCGTGGGGGAAAAATTCACTTCGGCATTCCAATCTTTATTGTACGTTGTTTCAAATGTAACAATAACGTTTCTTTATTATATCTCTTATTTCTGAGCGTGCTTTTCGCAGTAAAAATACCTAACAGATACACTTTTAAGGCCAAGATATTATGGACGAGTGCAATCCCCACGGGTTTTCTTATTTTAAAAACCATTAAAGGCTTTTACAGCTTCTGCCAGCTCTCAATTGCCTAATTTTCAAATTATTTCCCGGAATTGGAGTTTAATAATTATGTTATTAACTTGAAATAAATTTAAATTCAAGGGTGAAATGATTAATGAAATGAAGAATAATTTTTTTATTTGTAAGCATAATTAATCTTCAATAATTACATCAACAACTTTAATTTAAAATTAAATCTCAACTGAGTAACAGAGTGTCTCCAGTAAAATTTCGCTGTTTAATATTTCTCGGGCGTGAATCCAAGTGCGAATTTGCGTCCTCGCTAATTCGCTCTGCCGCTTCCTTGCCGAGATATCTCAGGTTATCTGTTGGCGATCTCGTTCGAGGAGCCGTCGAGCTCGAATGTACGGCTCCCGACACCTACTACTCGCGGTGGTAAGTCCCTTTACCGGTACCTTTTACTCCGGTACCAGTTGAGAAGCCTCCAAGAGAACTCAAGAGCAAGAGCAAGAGCAGAAGAGTGCATAGACACAGTAGACTGTACAGCAGCAGGCTGTATTCCACACTTATACATCACACGACGGTGAACAGGCCAGGACAGGACCAAGATGAAGCTACAGCGGGTGAAACTCACTCGGATACTCGGACACAGTAACAGCAACAGCATCAGCTTTTTTCAGCAGCAGCAGGATGGAGTTCTTGCCCAGCAAGTTGAGACCACAGAGGGATCGTGCCGATCGCCAGTCGAGATAAGCCAAGCTTGTAACCCTCCACTGGCTCCAGCTATTTCTCTGTGTCTTTAGAGCCTTCGAACCACCAGATACCTTCATACCTTCATACCTTCTACCTTATATCCGAAGGAATATAAACCAACCAGCGTGTGTTTGTCTGTGTAAGCACATTTATAAGAGTCGACTTGGGTTCAAAGTCGTACCAGCTATTCTACTACTCTTCGGCAGGTAGTCTTGTAATTCATCGTGACTATGGGCCACGATCCAGGAATACTTTTTGGTCTACACCCCCGTCGCTTTCTTCAGTCTTCACCATTTTTAAATTCTTTTTACTCTCTTCTTATTCTACTTGAGATCTAGCCCCTAAATCTATCTAACCAGGAGGTAATAGTTTAGTCTACGTAATAGAAAAGTATGTAATGGCCTGATCTCTACTGAGGAATCTCGTTATCGCGATTACCGCGACGAGCCACTCTAACTTGGGCATTATAGTAGCTTATTTGTTCATGAGATCTAAAATCAAAGATAATTT